>VIIQ02000344.1:0-49688 GCA_007449985.2 Desmodesmus armatus
CCACACACACACACACATTGAACAAGGGAGAAGCCATCACGGCAAATTGTGGTGCCCCCTGCTCCCCCTCTTCCTCCGCTCTCTTCTTCCCCCCAACCCCAAACAATCCCCTCCACCACTCTAACTCAACTGACTCCCCTTCTCCACACACACTGTCAGGCTGCATCATGTAAAGGCTGCTGTACAGGGTGCGTGCCAGGCACCCCCATTGTGCCAAGTGGCCTCTAGACACATCAGGTGATCCATCAGCCCCCCCCCCCCCCCCCCCAAGCCACCCAATTTCACATTGTGGTGCCCCCTGCTCCTTCTTCCCCTTTTCCCTCCCCCCCTCCCCCCCCTCCCTAACCCCCCTCTCCCACTCTAACTGACCCCCCATCTACCCACACATACACACCTGTCAGGCTGCATCATGTAAAGGCTGCTGTATAGTGTGCGTGCCAGGGCACCCCCATTGTGCCACGTGGCCTCCAGACACATCAGTGATCCATCAGCCGCAGCAGCTGCTGGGGGGAGAGGGTGGTGGGCAGGGGGCGCTGAGACAGGGGGTCTGGTCACCCTTGGGACGGGCGCCTGCAGCAGCAGCAACAGCAGCAACCGCAGCAGCAGCAGCAGCAGCAGCCACAGCAGCAGTGGCGATTGCAGGAATGGCAGGGTGCATGGAGTGCGGGTGTGCCCGTGCGCGTGTGTAGACCCGGAAGTGCATCCAGCCAATGCATCAACCATCCAAAATCAATCGACGATCCGAAGTTGGGTATAAGTGTGTGGGTGTGGAAGTCGGTATACATGCGTGGGTGTAAGTGTGTGTGTGGGGGGGGGGGGGGGGGCTGAGGCTGCCTGGGAGGCGGGGAGGGGGGGGGGGGTACCCTTGCGCGTGCATTGGCAGTAACAGTGGAACCAGGGCCAGTCATTGCACTGAATACATTAGCTGTACAGCTAATCAAGAGGTCAGGACTTTCTAGCCTTGTCTGAGGCTGAATGTGGTTACTTGCACATAGCCCATGGTGCTTTGTGTGGCCGCATGCATTGGTGTGCCGGACATCGCATGTGGATGGTGTTCAATTGCGACTTACGCATGAATCATTTAGTGTCACACAGTCACATACTTTCTCCACGGATATCATTACTGCTGCTGCTGCTCTTGGTTCCTGTACTGCTGCTGCTACTGCTGCACTGCTACCCCTACTGCTGCCAATGAAGGCACGGACAGCCCGTATGCATCAATGCCAACTTACCCGCATCCATCTTTGATTCCCGATCTCTACTGCGCTCATCGCCTCGAACAAGCTCTGAAGACAGAGGTGTGCAGCAGCTGCCCCACTTCCAGCTGACTGCTTGCTGCCTCCAGAAGCCCAGCAACCGGCACCCATTCAACCCTGATCTGCGCTCATGATATCAGTTTATTGACAGTAATACGATTGGATGCTTCGATCGGCTGGAAGGATGCAAGGAGAGGAGAGATTGAGCTGGATCTGCAGTAGTCAAACGACGGTGATCCCAAGGAGTGCGGCCAATGCGCGGCAAATTGTGCTACATAAATCGAACCACTGTTTCTGTTCACGTTGCCATCTTCCGTGCTGACACGTTCAAATGCAGACAGTTGAATCAACGGCACACGTTGAAACAGGGCCAGGGATGCAGCTTTGACCCTTCTCCTCCCAGCAAACTGACGATCGACCGTGCTGCCGGGTTTATCAAGATTATTACACGACCACCAGCACCAACAACGCACCCCTTCCCCACCTTCTCATGGTTGCCATAGATGCCAGCACAACAAGAAGTCTGGTGCAACCATTACCCCCAGCAGCTGACCTTGCTGTTGCCAGTCGGAGGAGGAAGGTAAATGCAGCAAAAAACCCAAGTACCCGCAGGCAGCAGAGGGCTGCTCTGTGTACATGTACTCAGATTCTGCCACACAACCCCCCCCCCCCCCCCGGCACGCATACCACCCCCACACCCCACAACCAAAGAGTGCTATGTAGTGCATGTGCAAAGCTGCCGCACAGGGCCGCGGCAGCCACAACAGGCCGATGGAACGACAGAAGCTGTAGCATGCAAGCCTTGATCCTCAAGGCGCTTCAAAACCATCCACAGCAACACAGCAACCCTGCCAATGTGGCCTGCATGGCGCAGAGCGACCATGTAGCACAGCCATCCGCTGCACAAAAGCCCCCACTTCCCTTGCAAACACAAATTCCCTGTGTCTACACCCAGTCGTCATCAGAATGGGCTTGCATGGATGCAAAGAATGTGCACCCTTGATGCCAACCCAGCATCAACACACGCCAAACACCGGCTGCCCCCCCCCCCATCAACAGCTAAGTGCCTGGTCACAGTCAGGGTCACACCTACAGTCCCACAGCGAGCAAGCAACAACAGAGGCTGAGTTCAAAGGTCACAATGTAAGCAAGCAGCAGTCAGTCACACAAAACTCGTAACAACAAAAGTACATCCTGCACATGTCACGGGCGTGTGCAGCACGTGCAGCAGCAGCACGTCTCCCTCTCATTCACACTTCTCATTCAGAGCTGACACGTCATTCAAGTTGGCATTCAGTGCACTGTAGCGCAGCAAATATTCAAGCTGATGCAGAACCACAGAACAGCACACACAGAACACGGCCACGTCGGCTGGGACTTGCCCCAACCACAGCCACCACGCCCAGGACAGCACACACAGTACAGGTGTTGGCCAAGATGCACAGCTGTATGTCAGTGTATGCTGCGGCACGGCAGCAGTGCACACTTACAAACAGCAGACCCCAAGTGCGTGTGCCCCTCACAACTCCTCGTGCGTGGGTGGTGCATGGACGCCTATCGAGGGCGCCGGTGCAGCCACCTGCTGCTCTCCCTCACTGCCACCTTCACCAGCAGCTGCTTCCGCTTCCTCCTCCCCCTCTCCTCCTCCTCCTGCTGCTGCTCATCCTGCTGTGGCGCCTGGTACTGCTGCTGCTGCTCCACCTCCCCAGCCCCACCCCCCCAGGCACCAGGCACCTCCCCCTCCATCCCCCTACCCCCATCCTCCCCTTGGTACCCCTCTTGCCCCTCCTCTTGCCCCTCCTCAAACCCTTCTTGCCACTCCCCCTGCTCCTCGTCCTGCTGCAACTGCTGTTGCGCCTGCTGCTTCCTGTACCACGCCGCCCGCTCGTTCTGCATGAGACCGTTAAACATCTGCTGACCACCCTCCCCTCTGGGGGCCGCAGGCGTACAGGCGTCTCGAGCTTCTTGCCGTTGCATGTGCAGGAGCACCAGCAGGTGTCCTTGTCCTGTGGGCACCACCGCACAGCACAGCACAATGGGTAAGTACATAAATGAGTAAGTGAGTGAGTGAGGGAGTGAGGGAGGGACACCATCAAACATGTTCTGGCCGCCCTCCCCCTCTGGGGCCGCAGCCGCACTGGCGTCTCCAACTTCTTGCCGTTGCATGTGCAGGAGCACCAGCAGGTGTCCTTGTCCTGTGGGCAAAACAGCACAGCACATCAAAGTACAGCACAGTGAACCATTGAGTGAGACCGTCAAACATTCTGGCCGCCCATCCCCTCAGGGGCTGCAGCTGCACCGCGTCTCAACTTCCTTGCCTTTGCAGGAGTCAGTCAGCTACTCACCACTGCGCCCAGGTCCACGTAGCTGACAAAGTCTCCTGCCAGTTGCCCATGAAGAGGCAGCCCTCATGCTCAACTGCCCCCCCCCCTCTCCCCGCCACGGACACACACCCATGGCCACAAACAGCTGCCACAGTAGTAAAACACAACAACCCCTCGCCAGCCCAACCAACCGAGTGCATAGTTGGTGAGTCAGCTACTCACCACTGCACCCAGGTCCACGTAGCTGACAAAGTCGCCCGCTACGCTGCCCATGAAGAGGCAGCCCTCATGCTCCACTGCCCCCCCCCCTCTCCCCGCCACGGACACACCCATGGCAACAAACAGCCTCCACAGTGGTAAAGCACAACACTCCCTCGCCCGGACCACAGACCCCCGTCCCCCGCCCAACAACCCCAGTGCATAGTTGGTGAGTCAGCTACTCACCACTGCGCCAAGGTCAACGTAGCTGACAAAGTCGCCTGCCAGGTTGCCCATGAACAGGCAACCCTCATGCTCCACTGCCGCCGACACGCTGCTGACGTGCTCCCCTGTGGGTCCATCAGGAAGTCCAATACCTGGCCATCACCAGACACCTGCAACCACCACCATGACAGGGCGGGACAGGGTTGAAATCAACACACACTTAGGACACAAACTTTAGCAGCCGCTATGTTTCCTGCCCCCCACCCACACCCACAGCGATGGTCAACTGCACCCCACTGTGCGACTGGAGTGCGCCCAGCCTGGCAGGCACGAGCACCTCCCCCTACGCACACCGCCAAAGCAACAGAAACCATGCTACACCCACCTTGACAACGGCCCCCCACTTCTTGAGTGGTGGCCGCGCCCACTGTGGCAGCCACGCATACAGCGCCCGCACAACAGGATCCTTCAGCAGCTTAGCAATAGGTGGCACGGGGCTGACCAGCGCCACCCAGAAGCTGCCGTCGCGGGCCGTGGACACGCCATCGGGGGCGCCTGGAAGATTCTCAATCAAGGGCTCCAGGGTGCCGGCCTGCAACACAAAGGAATGGCAGGGCAATTGACGTTATGCATTGGGGCTTATGGCTCTATTGACTGCGTTGAGCGGGACAGAAGAAGGGGGGTCACTGTGGTGCATTTGGGGACATGAGCGCACCGCGGACACGCCATCCCTGGCGCCACGCAGGTTCTGAAGGGTCGGTAGATGGGGTGACTCATGGTGACACGTGCTGTTGAGGGGGGGGGGAACCAGGCGTACAGTGGAAGTGGGAGTCTAGCATACACTCAAGAAGCATCAGAAGCACTGATGTATGAGCAGGTTCAACACCCACTATTCCAACAACACCGGCACACCTTAAGGCCTTTGAGCCAGTACTTGAGGACGCGCACGCGGTCGGTCTCTACGATGACGAGGTAGTCCTCATCGGCTGACAGCGCCACACCGTTGGCATAGTACATACCCTGCAGCAGCAGCAGCAGCAGCAGCAGCAGCAGCAGCAGCAGCAGCAGCAGCAGCAGCAGGAGTGAGCTGGGTGTGGGGGTGGGTGCCGCTCTTGCACTGAGTTGCGCTCAAGGCCCTTGGGAGTCTGTGCATGCACTGGTCGCTGATTGCGGTCGCGACACGCTTAGATACACTCAGATGGAACATCATGTGCAGTAAACCAACAGCAGTATCAAGAGGATAGGCATGGTTTTGACGAGAGTTCAGGAGCAGGGTGCACAGCGCAGCAACTGCTGCTGATGTGGTGGATGGGGCGGGGGGGGGGGGGGGGGGGGGGGTCATACCTTCGCGAGGACGACTGTCTCCATGGTGGTGGGGTCATACATCATCAGCCGGCCCTTGGGGAGCCCCTGCAAAGCAACACATGACAAAACACAATGCAGCAGCGAAGATGTTACCCATCATGTTACACGCCATGCAACGCAAAGGCAACAGGGGCTTGATGCAGGAGTGCCCCCAATGCCCCCTGCCCTCACCTGCACAAACCAAGGCAACACCCCTGTCCAGACACCTGTCCAAACCACCATTCATACTCACACACGAAGCACCAGCTGTGTCCTGCCCCGCACCAAGGCGTTGAATGTGCCTTAGAACCCTGTCGCTGTTGCTCATTGGCACTGTTCAGACTCTGCTCAGCCGAAACACCCTTGCACCCACCCCCCATCTCGTCTGACTTCCACGCCCCCCCCCCCTCCCCACACACACCCTCCCCTGCCCAAAACAAAGCCCACTGCCCCGCCCCACCCCCTTGCCCACCTGTGCCATGCCCAGCATCCAGGCCTTGAAGGTATCATAGAACCCCTTGCTGTTGCGCATCGGCACAATCTCACTGCAGGACTTGGAACTAGACCTTCCAATCCGACGCATCGGCATAACGTGTAACCAACATCCCTACCCGCCTCCCTGTCTCCCACCACCCCTGCACCCCCAGCCCCAAGGGCAACCCATGACACACAACCACCTCAACCCCCAACTCCAAGCGAAAACAGCCTCCGCCCTCCCACCGACTCCGCCGCCTCTCACCTGTGCCATGCCTAGCATCCAAGCCTTGAAGGTATTATAGAACCCCTCACTGTTGTGCATCGGCACAATGTCGCTGCAGGAGCTGAAATACACCTTCCCATACGACGCATCGGCATAACGTGTAACCAACACCCCTACCGCCTCCCCCTCCCCCACCACCCCTGCACCCCCAGCCCCAGGGCAACCCATGACACACAACCACCCCAACCCCCAACCCCCCCCCCAAAACAGCCCCCCCCCCCCCCCCCCCCCCCCCCCCCGCGCGCCCAAACTCTGCCGCCTCTCACCTGTGCCATGCCCAGCATCCAGGCCTTGAAGGTATCATAGAATCCTTCACTGTTGCGCATCGGCACAATGTCACTGCAGGAGCTGAAATACACCTTGCCATCTGATGCGATTGCCAGGTCATTTGTGTAAGTGATCTCGCTGTTGGGGTCCAGGGGAGACCTGGGGCTGACGCGATTACTCAAGATCGTCACTTCATTGATGTCATTGTCATACTTGACCAGACCCTGGGGTACAACGACGTTCACACAGTGGTGTATGGCAAGGACAGCAGCAGCAGCAGCAGCAGCAGCAGCAGCAGCAGCAGGAAGCATAGTATCGGTGGTTGCAGAATGGGGGGGGGGGTCGTGGTGCAACTGCGAATTCTGCACTGCGGTGCTATGCTGGCGCAGCACTGTGGGCCATGGACAAGCTGAAGCCTCCTACAGTCCCTCCTGCTGCTGGTACCGGCGCTGCTACAGGTCTCAACTAAGCCGCACACAACTCATGTGGTCAAAAATCGAGGTCGCCTTTGTAAAATGGTTCAGGTTGGTGCTTCGGTGTTCCTGTGCTGTTGGACTGCATCTCAGTGGTACAGCCAAAGACTGCTGCACAAAACCCTGAGCGACATGTATGTAGCCGCGGTACAACGTTTTTCAAACTACATACACATCACTCAGGGACATGTTCAGCAAACTTCAGCTGCACTACCGGTATGGAGCTTCATGCCTTGATGTCAGCCAACCCCCTCTCTGCGGACCCCAACCCTCAACCCTTCACCCCAACTGCTGCTGCTAGTCTTGGACCCCAAACCCTGCTTCAACACACACGATCAGGTTTGCTTCTGCATCATAGTGACCCCAGCGGCCGCCCAACTCCCAGCCGAGGCATGGGCTCCGGGTTCAGCACATAGCTGATGCCTTTGAAGTCCCCCCACGCTTCCCACCCCCAGGGCCCCTACTACTACACTGTGTAGTGCTGCACTGTCCTGCACCGCGCACTACCACGGCCCTGCTGCTGCTTCCTGCTGCCCCTGCTGCAATCCCTAAACCCCAACACCCCACCCACCTTGAGTGAGTCACACACAATCAGGTTTGCCTCTGCATCATAGTGTGACCCCAGCGGCCGCCCAGCACCCAGCTGCGTCACCGGCTCAGGGTTCAGCACATAGCTGATGCCTTGAAGTCCACCCCCCCCCCCCCCCCCCCCACCCCCAGGGCCCCCTACCTACTACACTGTGTGGTGCTGCACTGTCTTGCAAAACCGTGTGCTACCACTGTCCCTCTGCTACTTCCCGCTGCAACCCCTGGAACCAACACCTCTCAACCCCACAACAAAATCACACACAATAGAGTTTGCCTCTGCATCATAGTGTGACCCCAGAGGCCACCCGGCACCCAGCCGAGTCACTTGGCTCCTGATCCAGCACATAGCTAATGCCATCACTCCTGCTGCCAACCCAGAACCCGCAACCCCCACCGTTGCTGCTGATCCGGAACCTTGAACCCCGCCACACTTTGAGTGGCTGCTGCTGACCCTGAACCCCAATTCCCACCGCACCCACCTTGAGTGAGTCACACACAATCAGGTTTGCCTCAGCATCATAGTGTGACCCCAGCGGCCGCCCAGCACCCAGCTGCGTCACCGGCTCAGGGTTCAGCACATAGCTGATGCCTTGAAGTCCACCCCCACCCCCCAGGGCCCCCTACCTACTACACTGTGTGGTGCTGCACTGTCTTGCAAAACCGTGTGCTACCACTGTCCCTCTGCTACTTCCCGCTGCAACCCCTGGAACCAACACCTCTCAACCCCACAACAAAATCACACACAATAGAGTTTGCCTCTGCATCATAGTGTGACCCCAGAGGCCACCCGGCACCCAGCCGAGTCACTTGGCTCCTGATCCAGCACATAGCTAATGCCATCACTCCTGCTGCCAACCCAGAACCCGCAACCCCCACCGTTGCTGCTGATCCGGAACCTTGAACCCCGCCACACTTTGAGTGGCTGCTGCTGACCCTGAACCCCAAACCCCACCCCACCACACCTTGAGTGAGTCACACACGATCAGGTTTGCCTCTGCATCATAGTGTGACCCCAGCGGCCGCCCAGCACTCAGCCGAATCACTTCGCTCCTGGTTCAGCACATAGCTAATGCCATCACTCCTGCTGCCAACCCAGAACAACCCCCACCGCTGCTGCTGATCCTGAACCTCGAACCCCGCCACACCTTGAGTGGCTGCTGCTGACCCTGAACCCCAAACCCCACAGCACCGCACCTTGAGTGAGTCACACACAATCAGGTTTGCCTCTGCATCATAGTGTGACCCCGGCGGCCGCCGCGCGCTCAGCCGCGTCACAGGCTCAGGGTTCAGCACATAGCTGATGCCATCACTCCTGCTGCCAACCCAGAACCCGCAACCCCCACTGCTGCTGCATTGTTGGAACCCCACAAACCCCGCCACACCTTGAGTGGCTGCTGCTGACCCTGAACCCCAAACCCCACAGCACCCACCTTGAGTGAGTCACACACAATCAGGTTTGCCTCTGCATCATAGTGTGACCCCAGTGGCCGTCCAGCACCCAGCCGCGTCACAGGCTCAGGGTTCAGCACATAGCTGATGCCGTCATTGCGCTGCAGGTTGCGGCCGTCGCTCCCAGAAGAGGCCTGGTCATCCCCGACTGTGCTGCTGCCACGCCCGTTGCCGCAGCCAGACTCCAACAATGCCTCAAACATGTTGCCGTACTTGTCCAGCATCACCATGTTGCCTGCGTCTGAGAAGGCAACCGACTCTGCGGACAAAAGGCGGGAAAACAGCAGCAGGGGAAGGGCAGCAGAGGGCAATTTTGGGATCAGGCTGGACAAATCACCATGTTTCCTGCATCTGAAAATGCAGGAGAGTCCAAAGCAGGAGCAGAAATAGGGGACCAAGCAGCACAGCTGGGTGTTGGATTATGCATCTCGACCATCGCCATGTTGCGACAACATTTGAAAAGGCAACAGACTCTGCAGGCACAGTCGGCAACATAAAGGCGGGAAAGGAGTGTGGCAACCAGGGGAGGCACAGGCACTTGCTTGGGGCAGGACCACCGGATCGGCAGGCACGTGCCTACAGAGCTCTGCACCTATCATTATCACTGCGCTGCGCGCGTGCTGTGCATGTGCCTATGCTACTGCTCTAGCTCAGTGGCTGCTGCCACACAACCGGCAGTCGAAAAACAACAACGTGCTGTGCGCTGTGCACACACTATGGCGGCCACTAGGCGGGCAGCCCCCTTCACCACTAAGCCCCTATCCTTCCCAACATGGCCACCGCGGCTTGAAGGGGTTAGTGAAGGGATTCCTCGTCAGACCCACCCCCTTGCGGTGAAGGGGGTTGCCACTTGTTTGAGGCCAGCCAGCCTTAGCTGAGACCTGTGCTGCAGTTATGCCATGTGCTGGCTCCACCCCACCCTCCTGCTGCGGATGCGGCAGGCGGAAGCTTACACTGCTGTATTGTGCGCAGGCATGCACCCTTTGTGCCTTTACATGTGCTGCCCTGTGCGCATTGTCTTGCTGCTGTCTTGTCCTGCTGCTGTCACTGGCGTGGTGGACCCATCACAGCTTGAACGCACAACGCTTCCGTTGTTTGCACGTCTCCTGCTGCTGCTGGCAGCTCCGCAAACTTGTGCTGTTGCTCTGTACTGTGCTGACTGTCTTGCCGCTATTGTGTGCTGGGCCACCCGCTGCCGCTGCCAGCACGCTGTTTGCTTACACTGCTTCCGTGCGCCAGACGCATCTCCTGCTGCAGCTGCATCGTGCATCCTGCTGCTGACGATGCGGCCACTGGTCCTGTGCTGGCATGCACGGCAATGCACACCTACAGCCTTGCACAGGCTGTGCTTATACATCAACCTGCTGTGCTGGCATTGCTCTGCTCACCTGGTCCCTTCACCTGCCCCTCAAACAGCCGCACTGCATGCAATAACCGCTCATTTGGCGCGAAAGCACCCTGCAGGACAACAACACAGCACAACAGACGACAGACAGAGGATCGGGATGCTGTGCTGTACTGCACCAGCTGCAGGGGAAACAGATAAAAAGGAAAAGGCACACATGCGGCTTGCTGTTGGCTTAGACGAATGGATGCAAGGAACGGCCAATTCAACGCTGCTGACGTGCTGCTAGGCACTCAAGCCTAGGCACTGTCTGCTCATTCAAGCTGCAGGTGCTCCTGTGTGGCAGTGGGACTTGCCTGCAGAGGGCGTGGCTTCCAAGGCAGCACTCCTTGTGGCACAATATTGACATATTTCCCATGTGCAGGAGCAGGAAGTGGTACCCGCAGGTTGCCTGTCCAGCAGGAAAGCAATAGAGGGGTGTCAGTGCTGGCATCTACTGTTGCTGCAGCTTGTTGTGCCCGGATGCTGAGCAGATCAAGTACTGCGCCAGCTCAAACATTTTCGTAAGCATAAACTTGAAATACCGCATGCGGACATGGGCTAAGAACTCTGTTTGCAGCGATCCGTTGGCGAACAGCAGCAGCACGGACTGGTCCCACACACGGCCTGCTGAGACTACTGTGGCCCACCTGTGGACACTGCAACAAAAACTGCTGCTAAAACAGCAGCCAAAGCTGCTCCGAGGCCAGCAACTGGCTTCATTGATACAGCCATAATCGAAGTCTTCAATATACAGACTCTGCAACCATCACACCACAGCCAGCAGACAAGAAATGTTTCTGGTCGCGGTGGGGCCCTCGTCGCTGCTCCGTGCACACTGTCGTTGTTATGTTTGACTGATGTGAATCAGGCTCAAGCAAGCACAACGACTTGTTGGAACATGACCGAAACCAATACCAGTGTCCTGCACTGACAATGTGCACGCATGCCGACCGTCAACAACCCTTGCACATGAACAAACCTTGGACAGTCTCCATGACCTCGGAAGCGACATGCTCCTCGCTTTCAGGTATGCTCTCAATTGAAAGCTAGGCAACCGATGGTCGTTCACCTTCTCTGTTCGTCATTGCTCACTCATACGTCATCGACAGGGAACGCCACAAAACTGAACAGCGACCAGAACACGAGATGAAAACCCGTCTTCATCGCGCTTTCAACTGCTATCCGCGCCGTTTCTGTTCAAACACTTGCTTTACAACCCGTCCCCAGCAACTACAACAGAAGCTGCTTACAGGGCTCTTGTGCCAGCCTGTCCAGCACTATGAACAGACTAGACAACCTTCTGGATCATGGCTTTGGCGTGCTCAGGACGTTTGAGAGCTGCGTGCAGCCCAGGTCCTTCATGAGGTTCAGGTGATTCACCCTTCCTGGTCCTTGTTGTAGCTGTTGCTGCATGTCATGAAGCTGTGCAGGAGCCACTAGTGCTGTGTGGCAGCATGTGGTTGATCCCACCATGGCATGCATTATGCTGCTTCCCTCCTTGTCCTGCAGTCCACCCAAGGATATCGACCTGAGGGGCAAGGTGGCAGTTGTCACAGGTGAGCGACACCCCCATGCGCACTGCATCACGCACTTGCCATGTGCTGCATTGTGAGGGGGGGGGGGGGCTTGCGCCTGGGCCATGCAGAAGAAGAAGAAGTGGTATGCTGGCAGTGTGTTGGGCATGCCCTGCGCAGGGATGGTGACCTTTGGATGCATGACCAGACTGGTCTCAACCGTTGGGTGCCTTCCACAAGCCATGCATTGTGCCCTATCAGCCATGCTGGTTGGGCATGCACCAGTGGCATGGGAGTGGGCAGCCTTTCCAAAGTTGACAGCAATGCAATGCCAGGCGCCAAGCAGTGCTGGCGTCCCTAGTATTGAGCCTCGTGGTGTTATGGTTGTGTCCCAGGAGTGGTGCGGGCGGCACGCTATGTCGGCTGTGCCTGCTGCATTGCTGTGTGTTCAACACATGGCATGGGGGGTTGTGTCAGCTTTGCCTGCTGCATTGTATCAAGCGGTCCTGGAGTTGACAAGGAGCATGCCGGGGGGGGGGGGGTAGCCTGTGCAACATCGAATGCAGCAGTACGGTGAGAGCAGCCAAATGCAGGGGCGAGGGTTGGATGAAGCAGTGGCCGTTGGCTATCGGCAACCACCCACCCATTGCCTCCTGCCCTTGACTTTGCTCCTTGCTGTGAAGCTAGCTCGGTAATGTGGGTTGGGCGGGGCGCTGTGTCGGCTATGCCTGCTGCATTGTGTAGTTTGAACGGCCTTGCTTTGAGAAGGGGCATGTCAGGGTGTAGCTTGTTCAACTTGAACTGCTGTGGCAGCAGTAACAGTGAAGCGGCCCATTGTAGGGGACAAGGGTTGGTTAAAGGTCTCCAGCTGGCAGCCAACGGTTGGCAATCATCCATCCAATGCCTCCTGCCTTGACTTGACTCCTTGCTGTGAAGCTGCCTCGGTAGTGCTGTGGGTTGCAACCCAACTGGGCGGGGCGCTGTGTTGGCTATGCCTGCTCAGCAGACACAATGGCATTGTGTAGTTGAGCGGCCTTGGACTTGAGAAGGGGCATGTCAAGGTGTCTCTTGTTCAACCCCGCCTGCCAGGCAAAAAGGGCGTGGCTTGACCAACTTGATCAATGAGGTTGAACCTCATGAGGTCGTGAATCTGCTAATCACAATGTGAGTGTAGCAGCCGCCATGCAGGGGACCCCGCCCGGCACTGGATAGTGAGCTCTGCCCTTTCAGATTGGCAGCTATCCTGACTCATCACTTGCTGTCTGGCAGCAACCGATGAGTAAGGGCAGCAGCCAATCTGAAGTTGTGGTCAGCATATGCTAGATGCGCATCTGGGACCTGCCTTTTTTTCTTCAAATTCATTTCTGCCAGTCAACGCATCATTCAGCCAGCCTCAGCATGACCATGCTGAGGCTGGCTGATCGTAGCGCACATCAGCAATGGCAGCAACTTGCATTGGGGGCACCTTGCAGGTCGCAATGGTAACGGGATATGGCTCTCATGCAACCTCCTTGAATCAGTCAGTTTGCCTATCTCACAGAAGGCATGCAGGATGAGTCACGTAAGATGCAGTGAAGGCCATTGCCTCTCCAGCACCAGTGCAAGCGCCGATGGTGTCACATGCACAAGCAAGTCTGACCGAGCGTGTTGGGACTGAAAATGGGCAGTTCTGTCACGCTAGGCCATGTCATGCACCTCAGCACTGGCCCTACCAACAGAATGGTCTAGCTACTACCCTAGTACAGCCCCTAGTAGGTGTTGTAGCGGCTGCCTACTACCCTAGGGTAGTAGGCCTTGACTTTGTATGGTTGTTGTATGGTTGCTGCGACCTGGCAGGTCGTACTTTATCATAAATGCTAAGTCAGCAGGCAATGTGCCACTGGCTGGTACACAGCCCCTTGCTACAACGCAATGTTTGAGAACACCGTCCACGTCCTCGTATTATATGTCCAGCAGGCAGCAGCCACGGGGGGGGGGGGGGTGTCAAGTAGGTGATCAGAGATGCCATCAATGGCTCTCTTGCATATGGGATAGGTACCGCCACCACCACCCCTGCCCCACCTCTGGTCTGCCTTGACCCCCCCCCCTCTCAGCCCCCCCCCCCCCCCCCCGACCCCGACCGATTTGGACGCCAAGCAGTGCTTGAAAATCCCTATCCCTTTACTGTTTGGTTTTGTGTGGCGCCTTCCCTCCTCCGCCCCTCTTGCGACATACAACGAATCTTCACTCGTCCCCCCCCCTCCACGTGCGGTGCACCCCAACCGTCCTGACACTCCCCCTTCCTCACCAATCCTACCTCCCTGGCCCCCTCTTCCTGCTGTTTGCTGCCTGTGGTTGCAGCAGTGGTGGGTGTTGTTGAGGAGGTGATCAAGGATGTGACATCAAGGGGTGGCACACTGTTGTTCACCTGGCTGAACTTCCTCGGCGATACATGACAATTATTCACTCACGCGCCCCCCCACCCCCCACCCCACCCCCCCACCACCACCGCACACACACATGCGGTGCACCTCAATACTTGTCCCCCCCCCCCCCCGTCCTCACCAATACTACCTCCCCCTCCTGTGTTTGCCGCCTGTCAGGTGGCAGCAGTGGTGTGGCCAAGGAGGTGATCAAGGATCTGACATCACGGGGAGCGACAGTGTATGCAGGGTGCAGGTGAGGGGGCTCACAACAAGATTGTTGTTGCTTAAGCACTGTGAGGTTGTAGCACTCTTTGAGGTTGTTGCAGGCGCGGGGGGGGGGGGGGGTGTTGACCTTTGAGCCAAGGAGGGTGATCAAGGATTTGAGATCCAGGGGAGCGAGTGTGTGTGCAGGGTGCAGGTGAGAGGGGCTTCCAACAAGGTGTGGGAACTTCACTGTGGCCAGTTGCTGGACATAGAATGAATGCACCTATCTCTCAACCACCCCGAGCTATAGCTCCCCCCCCCCATCCCTCGTCTCCTGGCCACCACAGTAATAAGCATTTGACCGTCAAGAGCCTGCTTGTTGCCTGGGCTGATCTGGTCATCATAGCAGCAGCTTGGAGTGATGGTCACCCCACAGCAGACTGCCAATTGCCCATGTCTCTGAGGTGTGATCGTGCAGCAGCGCACCAGCTTGGATTGATGGTCACCCCATGCAGTGCCGCGACTGTACTACGGATGCACACCCATGCAGTGCCGCACTAGGCTATCCTGCCATTTGCAGCCCATCTTACTAAGCGGGCCATTTTCACCACCCCCCCCCCTCCCTCCATACGCACAGGCGCACACATCTGGTTCCCACTGGCCCAAGCGTGGCTTCCCCTTACCCTGACAGCATGACTGCACATGGCAGCTGTTGGATTCTTTCACTCTTCTCATCATTTGATGATCAGGCTGATGGATCCCCCCCTGCCCCTGCCCCCCCCCCTGCCTTTTCAAAACACAGGCGCACCCACCTTGTCCCTACCGGCCCCAACGTGGCTTCCCCCTACCCCGACAGCATGACTGTACATGGCAGCTGTTGGATTCTTTCACTCTTCTCATCATTTGATGATCAGGCTGATGGATCCCCCCCTGCCCCTGCCCCCCCCCCCCTGCCTTTTCAAAACACAGGCGCACCCACCTTGTCCCTACCGGCCCCAACGTGGCTTCCCCCTACCCTGACAGCATGACCACACGCTACGGTTCATTCAAGCCAGGTGCTGTCGGTGGTGTGAACGGTGTCTCAGCTGCACGGCCTGCAGCGGGTGACCTGACAGCTGCACAGACCTCTGCTGCTGCTGCACTGGTGGGGGGCAGTGCACGCCTCAGCCCTGCAGGTGGGTGGGCTTGAGAGGTTATATATCTCGGGCGGGCCATGGGTGTCTGTTGTCGACATAGTGCCACAGTGTTGATCAGCCAGTCGTACCCATTGCTGATGTATGACCACCCATGATGGCATCACTTACTGTGGGGTGGTCTAACTGTAATGAGACTGCTACCTGTGTCCCGTGCGGAATCCTCCTGGGTTACTGATAGTATCACAGCCAACGAATGTATTTCTTGTTGTCGCCCACGCAACCGTTATGTTGTTCACCTGCAGGTGTTGTTGAGACATCCTCTGCCCCTGCCCCCTCCCCCAATGACGAGTACGGCTGTGCCCACGCGCTGTACCTGGACCTGGGAGACCTCAACTCAGTGGAGGCATTCGCAGGTCAGTGCCTGCACTTCAAGCCTCTGCCAGAAGCATGCATCATACTACTAGTATTGAATACTGGCAACAGTTATGTGGCACAGCTGAAGGCCCAAGCTCAGTCCGGCCTTTCACAGCTTTGGATGTGTAGCTAAGGATTGCTCCATTACTACTACTACTACTACTACTACTACTACTACTACTACTACTACTACTACTACTACTACTACTACTACTACTACTACTACTACTACTAAACTGGGTCAGGGCCACGCCTGACCGCCCTTTCTGGAGCCAAACTAGGCTCATAGGGCATAAACCACAAGCAAGGGCCACAGAGCAAAACAAAGCCACCTGGAGACCTGCAAATCTGCAAAGCAACACGCTGCACTTGCAAGCCAAAAACCTGCTGCACCACATTTGTCCACACCGTTGTACTGCTAGCACACATAGCCTCACCACTGGCATCACACGGGCCATCTCGTCACCCGGAAAGCAACAAGACCGTCTCACACAAAACACCACACAGGTTCATGCACCACGGCACCTACTCAGGCTGACCAACAAAACCACAGGTGACTTCTGAGGGCACCATGGGACACACCTGCTGCTGTTGCGGCCAGCGTACAACAGCAACGGCACCGAGCTGGGCGGCAAACAACTCAGGCCGCGTGGCTCCTGCGCAGTCAAGCCTCAATACCATCCAGTCAACAACATAGCACCTGCTCTGTCGGGGTTTCAGCACTGCCAGTCAACTGTACTCCCATTGCACATAGCTTTGCCACTGACATACACGGGCCACATTGTCATTTGAAAAGCAACATTACACAATGTGGTGTTGCAAAGCTTGTGTACTCCAGACTCTGGCAATTGGCAATTGACAATTAGCAGTTCTGTGGCAGATGCGGCCAGCTAGGATGGTGTGGCGCCTCTTTATCTGGTGTCTCCCGGATGATCGTGCATCCCAAGTTTCTCCCCCCCCCTCCCCGCTGGGCCCCTCCCATACACTGTTCGTGTACCCTGTACACCAGGTCGTGTGAAGGAGGCTGCTGGCCGTGTGGACATCCTGGTGCTGTGTGCCGCCATTGCTGGCAAGCCATACAAGCTGTCACCACAGGTAGGCACAATACCAGCGGACACATTCCTGACACATGGACATATTGTGCCGCATGATGCCAACCTGAGTGTTGCTGTGTGCTACCGTTCACTACCTGAGGCTGGCACTTTGTCTATGCATGCTCTTCATGAGTGAGGATGTCTCTTTCTTGATCTGCAGGGCTTTGAGATCCATTACGCCACCAACTTCCTGGGCCACTTTGCGCTCACTCAGCACCTGCTGCCGGCACTGCTGCCTCAGAAGGCACGCGTGGTGGTTGTCTCATCCATCCTGCACAGCTACGCAGGTAGGCCCTACCTGTTCTGAGAACATCTCCAGGCTCATATGGGCTGGGAAGGGGTTGGGGAGAAGGTGCTATGTAAATGGTTCACATTGCCTTGGGGAGCCCCCCCCCCCCCCCCCCCGTTGGAGATCTCCGGGGGGAGATGGGTAGTGCTCCCAAGGACAGCACTGTAGTCAATAGGACAAGTTGCATCCACATGGGGTCACATGGGCTGGGCAATGTGTGTGCCACCTGGGGGGGGGGGGTGATGGGTTCACATGGACTGGAAACAATGTGTGTGTATGGGGAGGGGGGGGGGGTCAGCAGTGAACACTCTCTGGTAGTCACTACATGAGTGAGTCGGCATGACAACAGGGGTCATAGCCTCAGAAGGTACACGTGGTGGTGGTCTCATCCATCCTGCACAGCTATGCAGGTGCACACGGGCAGGGGCAGGAGGGTTGGGTGATGCTGACGCCAGACCAAAGATGACAGTCACTGACAAGGCATATGCACCGGGCTGTGCACGGCAGATCTGGTTCTGGTGGTGTCATCTGTTCTCAACAGCTGAGCAAGGTGCATCTTGTGGAACCTGCCTGTGCCACTAGCACGGTGCTCACAAACCACAACGACTCATCTCAACCGTTGCGTCTTGCTGTGTTCAGATGATGCTGGGCCTGACTACCGCTACCCCTCATGGCCTGCACTGGTGGGCATTGGCTTTGGCTGGTGGGCATACTGCAGGTAAGTCAGTGAACCGTGAAGCTATTGAGCAACCATGTCATTAGCTAGCAAGGCTCCAATTTCAGCGGCAGGTACGGCCCCACCCCAGCTTTACCTTTCCATGCTCGCATCTTCCCTCTCTCCATCATCCACCCCTGCACGCCTTGTTGCTGGTACCTTTGCAGGAGCAACCTTGCCAAGACCTGGTTTGGCTATGAGCTGCAGAGGCGCCACCCTGAGCTGACAGTGCCTCTGGTGCACCCTGGTGAGCCTTGGGGTGTGAGGGTGGGGGGGGGGGGGGGGATGACCATGAGGCCCTCAAACCCAGTGAGTTTTGCAATGCCTACCATTGGGCTATCGTGCCGCACAATAGTGTCATCAGTGATGATCATGATGCCGCTTGCCCAGGCAGGGGAAGGGCAACTTGAACTGACAGTGCCTCTGGTGCACCCCTGTGAGCCTCCAAGGCCCTAGTAGGGGGGGGGGTACTACAGACATGGAGAAGGTCCATGATAAGATTCGCCCCGATGTTTCAGAAGCAGGGGAGAGACTTGGAAGTGAGAAGATTTTGTTCTGTGTTTTGTATGAGTGGAGTGATGCAGTTAACAGATAGATCAGCAAGCAACCGGGCGGAGTGTTGTGCAGAGTAAATGCAACAATCCAGCTCTTATGACCATGCCCCCTCTCCGCCCCCCCCCCCCCTGCGCCTGCCTTCAGGTGTGATCGACAGTGGTCTGACAGTCATCCCCACAGAGTTCCTGCAGTCAATCAAGAGGGCACTGCTCATCTCACCCATTGACGGTAAGGATGCTTGCTATGCACTACCAAGTAGTACTCAGCAGGGGCTGAGGGCTAAGTCAGCTGTGCATCATTTTGGCCTCTGCTGGTTGAGGCAAGTTTGTTTATGAGTGCTGTGGGCGGTGTTGAGTGGGCTGCAGTCTGAGTAACCACTGGTGAGTCACAGTCATTGATGATACCGTTTATTGGAATGGTGTGATGATACAGTGTATCGGAATGGTGTGTGGAGCCTTCAGCCTGATGGGGCAAGACATCCCTTTCAACACCGTTTGGTTGCCCTGTGTGCTGATTTGTGATGCAATGCAGGTGCCCGCACGCCGCTGTATGCTGCGCTGGCCCCTGATGTGAAGGGCAATACCTTCTACCACAACGTGCTGGGCATTATCGGCAGCTCATCAGCTAGCTACGACGTCACACGAGGTAGGTCGTACTGCAACAGTGTTTGTTCATGAGCACACAGCCACGATTGGGTCGCAGTGTATCTTATGTACACCTAGGGACTGTGATGGAGACACTGGCACTTGCATGCGCAGACACCAGCTAGGTCTTCAAGGCCGCCTTCAGTGGAGGCGTAGCACACCGTGATGGCATCAACAATCCCCTGCTGGTGCTGCCCCTGCGCCCTGCAGGTGTGCCCCAGTACGACTATGCCTTTGAGCAGGTGAAGAAGTTCTGCCCCAACCTCAACGACCAGGTCAACATGGGAACAAGCCACAGGTGGGTACTAACTTGCATTTTTGCAGATCAGACTCTGGCAACAACATCACTGGCAGGGAGGCTTGGCAGTAAAGGAACTCTGCTGAAGAGCATGTCACATGATGCAGCAGGTATGAGCATGCATATGATGTCCAAGCAGGGTGAGATGCTGAGATTCTGAAGGAAGAAGAATGATATTACCCCTTCCCCCGGGCAAAACCGGATGTTGTTGTGGAGATCTCTAGCGTGTGAACCCATCTGCAGGAACTGGTCAGCCCGGGGAGCTGTACCACCAGCGTCAGCAAGGTGTCGCCAATAGCACGCCATGCATATAAACAACCTTTGCCATGTATCGCAGCCTGCTGTTGGTGACCACTTTCACTGACACGAGTCATGTTCATGTACATGTGTCTGCAGGAACTGGTCAGGCCCAGGTGCCCCCAACCTCAACGCCAGTGCCAGCAAGGGCATCAACGGTGCAGGCTTCCAGGGGGAGGAGATCAACCCCAGCAGCAAGAGGGTGGAGGTGGACGCAGACGGCAGCGGCAGTCGTGGTGGGGACAGGGAGCAGCAAGCCTCACGTCGCCGCTGAAGCAGCACGCTTCACGCATCTGCTGTGGCAGTGACCGGCAGTAGTGCATTGAGTGTTGGCTGGCTGAAGATGCGAGTTGGAAGCAGCACAATACAGTGTACAGCAGCAAGGGGGTTAGGTGGATGCGGACGGCAGGGGCAGAAGGGGTGGGGATAGGGAGCAGCAGGCATCAAGTCGCCGCTGAAAGTTTGTATGTTGTGATATACGTCAGCTGCGCCCATTGCTATGGTTGGCTGACATCCACCGGGGCTGGTGGTGTCAGTTGTGGGTGTATGTTGATGATGCATGTCCAGGTTGATGATGCATGTCCAGGTCTGGCAGCAAGACCTTTACGTTGAAGCCTAATGGCAGAGCATGCATATGTTGTGCAGTGCCACCGTCACCACCAGCCACAGTCAGTGAAGTTGATGGCTTGAGTCAGTCATCATTACTTGTATGCATTCTTTGTGTCTTATAAGCCTCATGGCCCAGTTGAGTTGTGCTTGCGTCGTGGTGATGTACTGCGTTGATGCTGCTGTTGTTGCAACACACCATCGGCTGTTGAAATGAGGTAGCAAACTGCCTTGTAAGTGGCTGCGAAGTTGGCCAGGGTTGACTCAGTCAGGAGAGGCTCTTTGCCCTTGTTTTCAACTGCCTGTCTGCCATGCTTGCACAACACTCTGTTACATGCTGGGATGGCAAGCAAGCAACCCCAGTAGGCTTCGGCCCATACACTAACAACGAAGGAACACAGACTCTGTGTTCGGAAGCTTTGCCAGCGGTACCATAGCATCAACCTCGCCAAACACAAGTTACATGCATGGGCCCACATGGGAATGGCCCCCAAAAACCCACTTTGCCTCCATCTTTTGCCTTTACCAATGCAATGCATTCACTCAGAAAGGCAACCATGCACGTGATGTGTCAATCCACCGCCATTGCCCAAACATCACCACCACGTCCAAATTGCAGCGCATGCCTGTCTCACCAACACCTTGTGCACACCGTAGTAAAGCGCCAGTGATCCACACCAGCCACAGCCATTGCTCATCTATCACCAGCCACATACATCCCCCCTCCACACCCGCTGTCACGGTGACAAAGAACTTTCTGATCTTTGAAGGATTACCCCCATCAACAGCAGCCACAGCCAACCCTCACCCACCTCAACCAAAGCCATACCCCCCGCCATCACCAACACGTATGCATACCATATCACAGCACCAGCACCCACCAGCGTGCCCACACCAGCCACAGCATTACACCACCTCACAGTACAGGTATGGGGGACAGTGCCCCACCCCTGACAGTAGCAAGCGAGCAAAGGGCTCATGAGGGTGCCCATCGAGCCTCTATTACTTCACATACCTAAGAGGCTCATATCAAGAACGGGGGCTGCAGCCACAACATCATGTCTCCACCCAGCACCACCGGTCCGTCGGCTTCCCACTGTGCGTCCACATCAACACCCAGCCACACTGATCAACACATACATCAACCCATACATCATGGGTGAGTCACCCACATCTGGTCACTCAGCATCACTCACGTCAACCCCACAAACCACACGGGTGCAGCGTGCAGCTTCAGGTCAAGACAGCCTCCCACTGTGTGCCAAACAGGTGCAGGCGCACTCAGTGACACATACAATGGACACACCAAGCAGACTGACATTTTCAGCCACATCCCCATATCACCCTCTGCGGCCATCCCCAACATGACATGAAACCATATCACAACACCTGTGATTGATCACCCCGCCACAGCCATACCCCATCCCCATGGCAACTCCACCAAGACCGTTCTAGGTGCTTGAACCCCTCACCAGTCCGGGTGCAGGCCAAGACAGCTTCCCACTGTGTCACACCAGACCCAACCAATCGGACCAAGCAGGCTGCCACATCAAGGTCACTGAGCCACATACGTACTGTAACAAACCCAGCTTTGAGATCTGCAAGCGGCAGGATGTCACATGTGCTTGGTCAGCCTAGTGAAGAAGTGGGGTGGGCCAGCCTAGTGGCAAAACCCTGGGATGAGGAGAGCAAGTGCTCATGGGAGGGATGAGGGACCTGCCACATGCTTTTCCATTGCTGCCACAAGCATGTCACAATGCACGTCAGAACACAGAGGGCAAGGGCAACATGGGTGTGGCTTTATGTGAACCCAGGCAACAAATCAAACCCATACCACCAATACAAACCCATACCAAGCCCGCCTGCCGACCATGCATCATAGAAGAGGTGCACAGACTTCTGGGCAGCGAACGCAGGCATCAGAAAATTCCGGCACTTGAGAATGGGAGGTCTTGAACACACAGGTGCAACGTACATTGCTGCACCAGTATCGAGTGGGCGGCATGCATTGCCCATCACAGACACGACACTCCAATCACAGACACCGCATGCTGGCATGTTGCCAACTTCCTCATGCACTGCATGGCAAGACACACCTCTCACCAGAACGCCCCCTCTACTTCAGACACGGCAGCACACCAGAGCACATGCAGTCTAGCCTGCAGTGTGATATCCAGGTGCATGGGCAGAAACAACCAGCACCATCTGAAAGTTATCACGGTGCGATAGGTGTCAAGTGGTGCTTGTACAGCAACACAAGAGCACCCACAAATGCAGTGTCAGCATTTGATGACGACAGCAGCACGGAGCACAGCACAGAGCGCTGCACAAATGAAGAGCTGAGTGTCAGTCGGGGGGTGCATTTCCAGCAACCGCCAAAGTCGCAGCAAGATATCCCTGCCTTTGAGCTGCAAACTTGGTGGTGCACAGTGTGCATTGTGTAGTGCACAAGCGCAGCAGCCCTGCCAACCAAAGCCCCTACTCAAAAGTACAACGAGCCAACCACAGCTACTCCTCGTCTCTGTTCCAGAACAGAGCTTGGCAACAACAGAGGCAAGCAAGGGACGGCGCAGTGCACACCGTACAGAGAAGCCGCACTACGCAGCCGCCCACGTGCTTACACATCCATGCAACCGCCAAAGTTGCAGCTGCGTTTGAACTGCTTTCAAGCACACATGCGCAGCAGCCCTGCCAACCAAACCCCCCTACTCAACACTCAATCAAACCCAGTACAGCTACCCCCCCCCCCCCTCTCTTTTCTTTAAGGAGGAAAAAGCGAGGTGCAGGGCAGTGCAGGCCGCACAGAGAAGCCGTACTACACAGTTGCCAACGTGCCCCATGGCCCTTGCTTGTGTGGACACGCAGCCGAAACTACCGTCAACACCATCTGACAAGCATCTGACACAGGGCTCTCCAGTACAGCATGTCTGACAGCCATCCTCCCACTAATCACTTTGAAGTGATCTGTCAGTGAGATGATCTCACTCTGTGTGGAAAGGGGCGGCTAGTTCACCTCTGCAATGTCCCAATCAGGGTTACTAACATACTTCTTGATGTCGTTCATGTTGAAGTTGCCATCAACCTCAGGAGGGCATATGTTGCTGAGGTAGGGGTTGCCCTCCTTATCCACAAGACAGAAGAAAATGACTCGGACCTTCTCAAAAACGCCAGGCAAGTCTTGAATTGTGGGGACCTCTCCCGTGTTGAGCTCGGTCCCTGTTGCTCCCAAAAAGCCGCCATTGCCTGCAAGCACAGCAATTGCAGGGGCCGCAGGCCTTAGTATCAGGTGAGGGTTTCGTGAAATAGCTCTGATTGTGCTGTATGCGGCCAGCCGGTGTGACTCCCCCCCCCTAAAACCAAAAAGCAGATTTCCAAAGGCTTGTTGTGTGAAGTCCACAAAGCTGCAGCATCAGCTCCGCCACTGGCACTAGCTCTTGATTAAGGCCTATCGCTGCCAATGTTGAGTGCATCAACAGTGAGAGCGAGTCAACAAAAAAAAGAGCAAGTCAAATTGGCATGTATCAGGGCACACGGTAGTGAAATGCCCTGCGTTGTGGTCACCACAGTGCAAGGCTTGCACTGGTGTGGTATAGGCTGCAGCTGCAAGCTCCGCTGGCGTACAACTGAGACAACACAGCCATTGACAGCCATGTACCCTAAAAATCATCCGTGTATGGCCGCATGGCCGCAACACCGCAATCACTGGCCACCATTGTCAGTAACCTCACAGGCATCGAGTTGGTTGTGTGGATCAAATGGCCCCCAATCAACCCCCCCCCCCCCCAAGTGCCCCTGGTATGGTGCAGCTGGCTCACCAGTGTATGTGTAGCCGTCTCCTGAAATCAGGGCATTGAAGTTGCCAGCATACCCTTGTTGCAGGTAGGTGCGCAGTACAATGGTCTTCCGCAGGGGGGTGGTCTCCTCCATATACGCCTTCGCCATCATCAGGGCCACGGCGCGGTTGGCGGTTCGATTCGCGCCCCGATTTGTGAATGATACATTAGTTTGTGGATTGGGATCGAAGAATGCTTTCCATTTTCCCTGCGTGTCGGACAAGGGGAGGGGGGGGCGGAGGATGAGCTCACGGCTCACAAGTTGGCTTCAAACGTGCGCTGAAGCAGCTGCCCCTGTCTGTCTCCTTGTGAATACTGTCAAACTGCCAGCAATCACATTTTCCTCAGCTGCCACATGCGTCGTGCTGCAAGCTTTCAGTATGCACATCAGACTGTTCAAGAATATGAAACATTGGACACACATGATAGGACAGAGAGGATGCAGAAATGACAGGCACTCCTTTAGAAGGGTTGTTTTCTTCTAAGACCGTCGCACACAATGCACACATGCCACGCAGTCAAGCCAGGCCGCTCACGTAATAGAGGCCGTAGGGCCTATCGGTACTGTTGTCGCAGTGCCCCAAGTCGTATTCCGCGAGTATCGTTGGCTCCGTAAGCTCAAACCGGCTGGTCGCATTCGGAAACTTTGCCTCTTTTCTGGACGACAAGCTGCAGTTCGTCGGCGAAATGCGCTCGCCCGATACTGTCGGGGTGGTCCAGCTCTCGTTTCGCAGGGTGATGTCGGGGGTGATAGTGCCGAACGTTGTATCTTGGTACGTGCACTCGGCCATACACCCGCTGAGGTCGGAAAACTTAGTCGTATTGAGGATCTCAAGCGTCTGCAGCAGCACACAAATGCGCAACGTCGGCAATGCACACGTCTTTGGTTGTGGCTACTGGTTGTGCTGCGCCCAGTAATGGCGGCGACTGGTGGTGGAGCGGCGAAAGGGTCAACATACGATCTGTCCACAACGCACACATACAGGCAGTTACAGTTTCCAAGCAAGCATGAAGCATGCAGTCCCTGTCAAGCAAAACAGCAAAACTGTTTCTCTCAGAGCGGGATTCCTGGGGTATGATAACCCCCCTGCCCACCTTTGGGTCAAACCTGAAGCTCTTGAGTGCGGCAGCAGTAGCCGGGTCGATGCCTGCCAGTGTCAAGGCCTCTCTATCATGAGCTGCTTTCTTGCTGATGAAGTACTGGAAGTACTTCAATATATTCTCCCTGCACGACACAAGCACGTCTTTCATAACCCCACCCCCAATCCCCAACCACATTTGGCTGGATGTGTGCAGCAAGTCAACACTATATAGTACGTGCAGAGGCACATTGTTTTGGAATTTCCTTCAAAAGTTTCAAACTTTGAGTACTCAGTACAGGGCCATGCCAAATAAGCAAGCCATCCAGATGAAGTTTGATAGTCATAAAATTGTCAACACACAAACACACACAGATGAGCAGAAAGGCGTTGATGTGTGGCAATAATCTTCATGTACACTAAAACATCGCTCGTATGACTCACCATGTGGGCTTGTATGTGAGCACTCCTGAGTCCTTTTGAGGCCTTGTGGTGACCAACAGAAAATGAGTCCTCTTGGGGTCTGTGCCAGTAGAGCCTGCACGCCATCGCCAAAGACAGCAAAGTACAGCACAGCAGTGGGTGATGAAGGTGCTGCCCACTTAGTTCTGCTACAAGCTGTGAAGCAGGGGGAAACAGGGCACGGCGGGCTAACAGCCTCCCCTTCCCAACACTTCAGCTGCTACCGACCCAGCTACTGACCCAGCTACTGACCCAGCTGCATGTCCACCATTGCAACACCAAGGTAGCGCCACATGCCATCACTCAATGATGTACTTTGGGGGGGGGGGGCAGGAATTTTTACACACAGACGCAGTCACCACACATCAGTGGCATTGCCTAATCAATCAGCTCAGCACACTTGACGCGTGCGGCACACTTACTGTATCCGATCGCTTCCAGCAGCCCTGCAAAGTTCCTGATGTCCCTGATGCCAGGGAACGCGCCGTTCTGTAGTCCAGTGGGTGGATTGTTGTCTGGCGCATGACAAAGCACAGCAGCGGCAGACGCGGGAAGAGGTGCAGAGCTTGCAGGTGAGGGTTTCGACGCATCCCCCGGCTGCATACAGGGCAGGCCACTTTACTGCTGTTTGCCATAGCAGGGCAGCCGTGTGCAGCCAGGCATAGGCAGCTACAGCAGGAGGACAGCTTGCAGGTCAGCAAGCTGCTTGCAGGCCATTGCCAGCAGCTGAGCATGCCGTCTAGCCAATTAGTACTAGTTTGCACAGGCTCCCTGGCACAACAAGCTGTGGGCGTGCTATACGGACACATTTCCCCGGCAAGTGGTGCGGTGATTGTGCTGAAGGCATATGTTCCAGGCAATAGCTGCTGGCACAAACCTGGCCTGACAGTTGAGGTACAAGATTCAACAAGAGGAAACATGGCGCTTCCTTTGTGCCCTAGGTAGTACGGCTTGCGAAGCACCTTCTATCTGTACGTGTGCCAAGACCCCCCGCCCCCCAAAAACCCATGGCCGCCAAGGACCCCCCCCCCAACCCACATCCTCAAGGAACCTCAAAAGCTGTTAAAATGCTGGCTAATGCTAAAACCGGGACTATGTCCCCCTGTACCTGTACTGTGTTGTGCTGTACTGTACAGCTGCTGGCTTGCACGCTTCCATCCTCCATCATACATTGGCATGCGCAGCAGTACCAGCATCACAAGCGCCGACTGTACTTTACTCATCACTCACCAACAAAGTTTCCGAGCGTCATGTCTTTCCTGCCAATGCGTAGGTACTTCTCGGCATTGCTGCCGTACGACTGCAAATGCAGCACACAGACATAGTTGCGGTGGGATCGGTGAGCGGCAAAGACAAACACACGCAGTACAGTACATGAATTGGGGAGAAAGTCCCAACCACGGCACTAGCCAGCGAGCCAGGGGCTCATGCAGGTGCCCAAAGGACCTCCTAACGCATCCCAGTGTCTAAGGTGTGCAGGGGTTACCAGTATTCCAGTACCATACAAAAATCAATGAATAACAAGTTAAACAGAAATTGAAAAGAAAGGAACATTCAGATCAACCGTACACTCAGATCAACCGGATGGCATCCACAAGCCCTGCTCCAGAATCGACCTACCCAAAAGGTGGCCGTCTTGACGCGTGCAGTGATGAAATTCTCAAGCAACTTTTGCTTTGTGGTTCGGTTTGATGTAAGGTCCCCTACAAAGTCCCGCTCGACGCGCACGATGAGGTTGTCACTCACACACCTGCAAGCAACAGCAGCAGCGGCAGCACCAGAAGCAGCAGCGGCAGCAGCAGGGTGATCGGCGCCGAATCAGAAGGTGCCGAGGGCCGTGCGTTCAAACATTGTGCTACCTCAGGTATAGTATTGGTGCCTGGAAAACCCTTGAGGGAGCTATTCAGCAACACCAGCTGGGCGCCTGTTGCAGAAAAGCAGCAGGAGCAGCAATGAAAGCTGCGTCCTCGGAAACATATGGAGGCAGCGCTAGGGGGGGGGGGTAGCAACTGAGATCTGGCCTGCGCTGCGGGCAAATGTGCTGAAGAGGGGGGGGGGGGAGCAAGGGAAAAACCAGCCCCCCCTGCCTCCCCCCCCCCCCCCCCCCCGCCCCCGCACGTGGGAAGCAACTCCACCCGTAGCACACAGAAGCAGGGTGCACCGGGTCCAACGAAATGCTGCCCTTACCTCACAGCGCCGCTGACAAACGCCCCTGCAAACTCATCAGGGTCACCGTGGACCTACTTCCCTGGGGGAGGGCCCTAAGCAAGTGCTCTTTGCTGCCCCCTCTCCCCCACCCCCCTTTCAGCACCTCTTTCCTGCAGAACAGGCCAGATATCAACATTTCACCCCCCCCCCCTCTCTGAGCTGCCTCCAATCTGTTTTCGCTCCTTGCTCTCCCCCCCCCCCCAAAAAAAGAGACAGGGTGCACCGGTTCAAAAACCGGTTCAGAAACACGCTCCCTTACCTCACAGCACCTGTGACAAACGCCTTTGCATAGTCCTCAGGGTCATCGATACACTTTTCATCCACAAAGATTGGCACATCAGGAGCTGCTGGGGTGTGAGGGGGATTGACCCAGGGCGGGGGTTTGTCCCAGGGATCGGGTGTAGGATGGGGATAGGGTGTCTTGTGCTGCGGTGTGGCCAACGGGCCTCCCCTCCTTCCCATGGCATCAGCAGTCACGTTCTTGGTCAGTGCCTGCTCTGTCACGAGTTCCTGCAGGGAGAGGGTGGGGCAGAAACAGCAGCACAGGTGTCAAGCAACAGCAGAAACAGCCAGGTGACGTGCATGCTACTGACTGCTGCTGCTTCAAGAGCTGCAACAACGAATTGAGTTGACTGCCTTGATGCATCTTTGGAGGAGTGGCCTGACACCAGAACACCTGACTGTCGTTACTGTTCAAAATCCGTTACTGTTCAGGGTCCGATAACCTGTGCTCGAGGATGCCGCATACTAGCGATATGAGACCACACATGGTTGCTTGCAAGTGTGCTGAAGCTTACCTGTGCCGCAGTATCAAGCAACAAGGTCCCGGCAGCCAAAAGCAGGAGGATCGCCATCGCAGGCTTCATGATGGACCTATGGACCTTGGATTGGCCGCTGACTTACGGACTTACGGACCTTGAAGGGCCGCTGATGTTGTGCAATGGCCCAATGGCACGCCTGACAGATAAGATGTTGATGGAAGTGGGACCAAAACGTCAGTCAGTCATGTCATGACCCCTTCACCATGCGGTCCAATGTATTCTTCAAGCTTACGATTGACTTAAGACCTACAGCCCTAGGATGGTAGGTCAGCAGTCAAGTTTGACCAGGCCAGGTGCAGCTTTGAGGTATTGTGCGAGACACTCCTAGGAGCCGCATAGAGCTTCTCCGATACTTGCTGAAGCCCAAATTCACACGAAGTCCGTACGCACTGGCGCCGTCATCTTCTGTCAGCAGGAAGGGTACCTTTTTGTGACGCTGCGTACCTTTGGGCCCTGTGTCACCCTTTCCCCTGCAGCTGAGGAGGCCAGGGACTCAACTCTTCCCTGCCTTGAGCACATGACTGCCACCAGCGACAAGCAGACTAGGAGCAGGGGTGCAGGGTTCTGCTGCTCAACATATACATGCATTGCATCGGAGTGTTGTCATCTACCACCAGCGTGCTGTGCTAGCGGTGTGCTGTGCTGTGCTGGCCCAGACAGACCCACGTGTGTCCCTCTGCAAGGTGGGAAGGGTATTTGAAATAGTTATTTCTGGCAATAATGTCCTCAATCGGTTGGTGGCATGGCCGTTGCAACAACAATGCCAAGTATCAGTTGAGTCTTCAGCCCCATTCTTGCTTTTCTCGCTCAACACTGAGCAATCCACAAAGCAAACGACACCTTCCGTGCTCAACTGAGTACGAGATTTAGTTCATTATGCTGAATCTGACGTGGGACGAAGATGATGTCACCGGTGTATCTGCACGTCATCTATGACACATGAGGGGATGTCTAAATTATTGTGCCGCGTTTGTTTCCAGCTATGTTCAGTTTCATCGACAACTTACGCTCTGTACACGTTTGACAACAGGCACTCCCGGTGTTCATCCCGAAACCTCCCTTCCTTCCCTACTGCAGCAAGCCTTCCTTCGGGCTGGATGGAGATGAACGGCACTTGTAGCAGCTCTTACGGCGATGCAGGCGTACACGTAGTGTTCCAGAGCAGCCATGGCATACTCCCCACATACCCTTCCTCCCTTGGGGTGGGATACAGTGGTTCCGGCTGGTTGATCCTGTTTTTCACAGGCGTAACAGCAATTTTGAAGGAGCTCAACATCATAAGCAATTCAACGCGATTGGCAGGGTCGTCAGGAGGTTCTGCCAACGCAGCAGCAACGTGTGCTGGCATCCACCCTGTGCAGCAGTACCACTCCCTTAAGGGCATGGCAGACTCCTGCAGGTGTGTGAGCACGTGATGATCGAAATCATCGCACTTGCAGCGTCATATCTGCTGTGTTGTGCTTTTTGCGTGCCGACTGTAGAAGTATCAGAGACAGAAGGTACCTGCTAGATGCTGAACGGACTTTTCTGCACTCGGCAGTGCAACCATCTATTGTGTTGGTGCTTACTGGCTCCACAACTGTATCAAAGACAGCCGTCGTCTGGTGTCTTAGATGCTGTGCTATTGGTGCCTCACTGCCCAACAGGTGCCTAGCCTTGGCAGCATATCATTTTGGGTATTTCGTGACTATCTGACCAGATGGCTGCATGTATTGATACAGGTTTCTTGACATCTCCGTGACGGTGCTGAGTTGTGCAGTTTTAGCAACATGACCAGTGTCACACTCCCACACACATCTGCTGGTCTTCAGCCCATGCTTTATTTCTACTGTCTTTGCTGCAGGCCGTCTGGGGGTTGCAGGGGCTTCCTAGATACCGTTGTCACCAAGCAGCTGCACACAATCCTACCCCCCGAAGCCCCACAGCTTTGTTCAGGGCGGCTCTACACAGCAGTAACCACAGCACGTCCCAATGGGGAACCCGACCCCCATATGCTGCTAGGAGGGGACTGGTCAGACATGGATCAGCTGGTGTCAGCAGTTGCTGCTTCGTGCTACTTGCCATCCCTTTCAGGCCCGACTGCTACAACTCGGTTGCACTGGCACCCTGAGGCGGGGGCTGTGTATGATGGAGGCTTCTCACACAGACTGCCCTGCCCACCAGGTGCGGAGGATGAGAGGGGGGGGGGGGGGGGGAGCCTCCGTGCCCCTGCCCGGGGGGGGGGGATAGGGGAACAGAGGGGGAGAGGGGTAGCTGGTCAGACATGGATCAGTTGGTGTCAGCAGTTGCTGCTTCGTGCTAGTAGCTTCGTGCTAGTCCCGCTACTTGCCATCGCTGTCGGGGCCATTGCACTGGCACCCTGAAGCTGGGGCTGTTCATGATGGGGGCTTCTCACACAGACTGCCCTGCCCCACAGGTGCGCAGGGTGTTTTTGGGGGTGGTGGGGGGTGAGGGGGAGGGGGAAAGAGTGTGTTTGTGTGTCTCCCACTGACTGCCCTGCCCACCAGGTGCGTCCTACGCAACGTCCTACGTTTGTGGGGCATTGTGGGTGGAGGTGAACGGCGGGTGGGCTTTGGCCCACTCCATGCAAGCTTTACACAGCTATGTGCGCAGTGTGGCTAATGCTGGTACTAGCAGCGCTGCATCTTTGTGCATGTCACCTCTGCGTGCGTTGCTTTTGAGCGTGGGGTTTGTCTGGCCGGTCCCCTTCCCGTGCTGGCTGCGTCCCTCCGTGGCTGCAGTCAGTTGCATCGTAGCCGCTTGCCAACTCTCTGCAGCACTTCTTTTTATTTTTCTTCCTCTTCACCTCAGTGCGTGCTGCCACATGCTTGCAGGTGTGGACCAGTGCATCACCATTGCAGCCCAGGCCAAGGTCCCGGGTTCAAATCCCGCTCAAGACATGGCAGACTTCATTGACCTGCTGAATGCGGGGATGGCGGCAAATGCCTCCGTTGATGACCACCACACAAGTGAGTACCATACCTGCTTCGTGGGGAAGTTCACAAAACCCTTGAATAGCATTGTGTCGTTGAGGGATGTTATCTTGATGCTGATCACTGCCTGCCACCACAGCCAGCCTCCGACATGCACTGCGCCTTGTGCAGCTTTTCCCTAGGCTTTGAACGCACACAGTTGCATGCCAAGCACTGTGTGCTATCAGATCCGGCTACAGACTCTGTCTATGATGCACTGTGACGGTGCACTTACAGCACACCGCTGCTTCTGCTCCTGCTTCCTGCTGCTTCTTGCAGCCCCCTTCCTGCCCCTCAACCCAGACATGGCCTTCCCTGATTCCGTGGACATATACCCAGGCCTCTCTGGGCCCTTGAAGGTGCAGCCTCACATCTGGAACACCTTTGCCCTCGCCATCCCTGATCAAGCGACCCTGCAGTACATTTATGACACCGGCAGGCGTGATGCGGCTCACTGGGTGGGAGTGCAGCAGCTTGCGTCACAGGAGCGCATTGCCGCAGCGCTGCAAGCAACAGCTGTCGACAGCTGAGGTTGCCACGACCAGGCTGCTGTGTGTAGCGGGGGGAAAGGGAGTGCCATGCTTTTGTTGCTGTGCCCCCTGCCATCCATGACCAAGTGACTGTTCAGTGCCCAAATGAAGAGGGTGCCGAAATGATATGGGCAGGATGCGGCACATCCTATGTGCCAGAGTGGTGATTGATGATTGGTGCAGCACCGCAAGCAACCACTGTGAGAATTTAGAATGTTTTCAGGCCCAAGTGTTGCTTTGTATTTTGTCACAGTTATCACAGTTGCAGTGCAACAGAGTTTGCGGGAGTCCCCCTGTCAGGCTTGTGGTTGTTGCGTGTAAGCATAGGGCATGCATGTAGCATGCATGCGATATGTCTGTGCGTGTTTGTGGGGGGTTGGGGCCTGGGCCATTTATTGGCAAAGTGATCTTGACTTGAGAATATTCCTGTTGGCGTAGTGCTGCAGAGCGAGGTATGGCACTCTAGCATATTGTCATGTTTACACCCAATAAGGCGAGAATTTCTGGGGGGCAGTGTCAGTTGTAGCTGTGATATGTCTTATAACCGTAGTTGGGCATTGTGTTTGTGTGGAGGAGCCAGCTTGTTTACATACATGACCATGTGATGGTCACACCGCTCAAGTTGTCATATCCTGTCCTTAGTTGTTGGTTGTCACATCCCAAGTTGACAAATTTTGCTGCTTCAAATCGACATTTGTGCTGTTGTTGCTCTGCTTGGGCAAGGCTACATTGCACGCACGTTGTGGTTTGCCATAACTCACGGCCTGCTTCAGGCTCTGGGTTTGAGCTCGGTTTTGTGCATACGTGATCACATCATGTACAGTTGAGAGCTCAAACACATACATGGCTGATGTCGCCTGTTGGCAAGAGCCATGTTGCACCTTTGGCCGTGCTGCTGCACACAATTCACCTGTCACACCCTTTCTTGCTAGGAAGGAGGGCTGGTGCTCACATGCAGTTGCTGTCACTGTGATTTGACGACCCTGTTTGCCGTGTTGTGTACGCATGACGAGCTGCATCGTGCACTCTGGGGCCCCTCTTTGACCTAGCTTGGCAACTTCTGCGCATGGTCCCTCTGTAAATGAAACTTGTAACTGCTGTCTGTTTACCAGGAAGTCGCAGCCATGGAGGGGGCAGGGAGTGTCTAGAACAAGCTAAAACTGCACCTGCCAATGCAGTTGCCTGTCCAACTGCAAGAGAAGAAGCCTGCAGTGCTCGCTGGTGTGCAAAGAGCCAAGGATGCATTGTTGCCACAGCCCAGAGACATATGTCATCATGTCAGCAAAGGTCACCGGCACACGGTATCAACAAGCAATTGGTAACTACATCATGCAACAGCAGCAACCGCCTGCTGTCTGCCAAATACGTCAAGATTTCTAAAGGGTCCAGCCCCAAAACCCTGGCCCTGGTCAAACTTTGCTGCCAAGACGACGTGGCTGCCTAGTTTACAGGAAGTGTGAACAGTCCAGAGTACGAGTTCCTACCTGTCCTCAACTGGTGTGTCATCTAGGAGCAGGACCCGGAAGATCCTTTCAGTTACAATTCTGTGTTAGCTGTCCCCACGCAGTGTCTGAGCAGCAGTCAGAAGGTATGGAGCCTTTCAATGCTGCTAGGCATGGACGCATGCAGGGACGCAGAGCTGGTGAGTTCCCGCTCTTCCATGATCTACTGCTCTTGCTGTTCCGACACTCGTTCTGCTTCAAAGGCCAAGCACGGCAAGCAGCACGAATTTCATGATGGTTATCGTGCTCTTGGTCTGTCGTTGATCACACATGGTGGTGCTGCCTGCAGGGCGAGGAAGCCCCAACAGCAGGATGGCAGCAACAAGGAGGTGGCCGCCTCGGCAGAAGCTTGCAAGACACAAGGCGGAGACGTTCCTCTCGCTTGGCCAACAGCATCAGCGGCCTAGCTCGAGCACCAGGCCCAGGACCAGCAGCAGGTGCGCCAGCAGACCCCAGCAAGAACAGCAGCAGGTGGTTCAAGTGACCTTCTAGAGTCTGCGAAGAGGTCAAACTCGTGGCAAACCCCCACACTGCCAAGGCAGAAGGCCATGACGGCGTTCAACGGCTTCCTGTCCAATCATTTGAAGATCGTGACCCAGTCAACATGGAGCAGGGCCAGCTGAAGAAGCTGGTTGCAGACTTCACAACGGTGAGCCAGCCTGCTACTTGGCAGTGCCGTGGCCCCAGCAAAGCACAGAGTCCTGCATGCAGCATGCTGGAGGCTCGTCCTGCAGCGCAGCATGGCCCCAGCACAGCCCGCGCAGAGAGTCCTGCATGCAGCATGCTAGAAGGCTTAACCTGCAGCACAGCATGGCCCCAGCACAGCACATGCACAGAGTCCTTATGCAGCATGCTAAACGGCTCATCTTGCAGCACAGCATGGCCTCAGCACAGCACATGCACAGAGTCCTTATGCAGCATGCTAAAAGGCTCATCTTGTAGCACAGCATGGCCTCAGCACAGCACATGCACAGAGTCCTGCATGCAGCATGCTGGAAGGCTCATCCTGCAGTGCAGCATGGCCCCAGCACAGCCCGCACAGAGGGTCCTGCATGAAGCACGTCCATGCACTGCTGCTTAATGCGTTACTCAAAACCCCTGCAGGCCAAGAGGCAGAATGGCAAGGAGTACAAGCGCAACTCCCTGATGGACATCATGCGCGGCATCCTACGGCATGTGCGCACTTCAACGCTGAGTACAAGATGTTGGAGATCGGTGGCGAGGCCGCCGCAGCCCGTCTGAGCCTCAACAACGACGCCCTGCTCAGCACAGCTGCCGAATCCACCTGCTGCACTGCTGAGCAGCTGACCGCTGCAAGCACATGTTATGCCAGTGGCTCCATCTGGGGTGGTCGTGCGTCAGAGTTCGCCAAGACCATGCGCAGGTGAGGCGGTGCTCTTGCATGTGGCTAGCAGCGTAGGCTCATGCAGCGTACATGTGTGCTCTCACATGTATGCATGCAACCAACCTTCTGTGCCAGCTTATGCTCCTGCGCAGTGTTGGCACAGCACAAGTTCGCCAGCTGCCCAACCTGTGCTGCTGTATTGACTGTCCTCTTTCTGCCGTGACCTTGTAACCTTCAAGGACTACGGCACCCCCTGCATCAAGTTCACAGTGCCGTCAAAGATCAAGTGGGCTGGTGCGCACCAAACAGGTGCAGCAGTTTGAGCTGCACCCAGTGATTAACCTCTACTGGGATTCCTCAAACCCCTTCTTCGCTGGTGCATCCAGCAGCAAGGACAAGGAGGAACAGGAGGGGCGCTTCTTCCTGCAGCTGAAGCACTCCATTGTCAAGGGTGAGAAGGTGCGTTGTCGTGCTCACACTGTGGCTGTCTTGCCCACACTGGCGTAGATTCCCAGCCAACACTTTTGTCCCCATCATAGGATAGAGGCTGAGGGGGAGAGGAAGAAAGTGTTAGATTGCGACAAAGACAGAGACGTCAATTCTGCTCGGTTTGTTTGTCACGGAAATTTCAAATTTCAAATTTCAAATTTAGGCTAGCGTATCGCCCATGCACTGCCAACATGGGTTGCCGGTGATGCATGCTCATGTTTTTTTTCATGAAATCACACTGCTGCTGGCCCTTGCGGGACAAGGATGCCGTCAACCCTGCATCTGCATCAACGCCTTTGACAACACACCTCTCAGCAAAAGCAGGACAACCGGCTGCATGGCATCTGCAAGCTGGCCGACGTTGCAGTCAGGACCAATCGACAGAAGTGCAACACACGTGCTGATGTCGCTGGTGGCAGGTATCTCCTGAATGGGGGACGGGCTGAGCTCCTCACCCCCTGCTGTTGCCACCAGCTTGCTGCTCCATGGTGTCTGCCAGGACACCTTCAAGACCCTGCCCAACGGGCCCTGATGCATATGCTCTACGACTGGCTCTACGACTGGGTCTGCTGGCTCCCCCACAACCCGTTGTGACAGCCAGACACCCACTCCTTTCGCTGCCCTCCCACCCTGTTGGTGCTTGTTGCACCAGAAACCCATGGAAGGGTGACAAGGGGTGACAAGCTTGGGGCCCAAAGTCACCCTTCCTGTTAGGCAGAATATGACGGCTCAGTAGTGTACAAGGAAGTGTGACGGAAATGTTATCGAACGATGCAGATAAAAGGGTTTGTGGCGAGTCCCGCAATAGCTTACAGCTGTACAGTCAGTGGCTGATCAAACCCACAGCCTGAAGTTGATCTGCAACCCAGGCGAACATCCACAAGAGACTACCTTTGTTCCAAGTAAGCTTGATGAACCTGTCAGAACGCGTTGTGTAAGGGGATGTCGCCGATACGGACCTTTTGGTCCTACTACCAGCTCAGTTCCGACATATCTGTCAGGGCGTGCCATTGGGCCTGATTGGGCCTGATTGGGCTAACGCACAGGGCGTGCCATTGGGCCTGATTGGGCTAACGCACAACATACGGCACGTTTCTCAGGTGAATCGGGTTTCAAAGCCAAGGAGCGGCCGCTCCGAGGTCTGTATTGCAATCATGAAGCCTGCGATGGTGATCCTCCTGCTTTTGGCTGTCGGGACCTTGTTGCATGCTACCGCAGCACAGGTAAGCCTCAGAGTGTTGATAGAACCACTTGTCGTCATCATATGGCTAGTATGCGGTATCTTCTAGCACATGTTCGGACCCTGCAGGAAAGTCATCAGGTTCCGGGTGTTCTGGTGTCAGGCCACTCCGCCAAACACGCAGCAAGTCAGTCAACTCTATGAGTTACTGAACCTCGTGCTGCAGCAGCCGTCACTGACATGCACGTCACCAGGCTGTTTCTGCTGTTGCTTGACACCTGTGCTGCTGCTGATCCTGCCCCACTCTCTCCCTGCAGGAACTCGTGACAGAGCAGGCACTGCCTCTGACCGAGAACGTGACTCTGACCGAGAACGTGACTCTGACAGAGCAGGCACTGCCTCTGACCGAGAACGTGACTGACGGGGCATCTGAGGCCGTAGAACCACAGGTCTTGGAAGACCAAACCCTGCTGCCTGCAGTCGAGACTGAGGATTACGCTGATGCCATGGAAATGGGAAGGAGGGGAGGCCCGATGGCCACAACGCAGCGGGGTTGGGGCAACAAGGTGCCCCCCAGCCCGCCCCCGACGAAGAACAACAATCCCACTGTGCCAATTTTGAGGAAGAAGAGTGTATTGATGACCCTGATGTCTTTGCAACGGCATTTGTCACGGGCGCTGTGAGGTAAGGGTTTTTTGGGGGGGGGGGGGGGAGGGGGGAAGTTGTTACGGGTAAACACCTTCACCGCTGGGTGGTACGCTCCACACTTGATGAACTCGGTAGATCAACAGGACTGTTTGGACCCGGTGTTTCTTTGTGCCACGGATCGAGTCGCTCACCGCGCGCATGCAGGGGGGGGGGATGTCTCGTTGCTCCCCCCCTCCCCCCCCCCCCTGCACATTTTCCTTGCAGCGCAGGCCAAAGATCAGCTGCTTACCCCCCAGCTGCCTCCAATCTGTTTCTGCTCCTTGCCCCCCCCCCCCCTCCAACAGAAGTCATATGCCCCCCCCCCCCCTTGCTTATTTTTTTAAATTTTTGTTTCAAGTACAAAAGTGCACATTTTCCCCACAGCGCAGGCGAAAGCTCAGCTGCTTACCCCCCCCCCCCCCGCTGCCTCCAATTTACTCTTGCTCCCCCCCCCCCCCGCCCTTCCACGCGCGCGGGGAGGGGGGTCTCCTTGCCCCCCCCCCCCCCCTTCCACGCGCGCGGGGAGGGGGGTCTCCTTGCCCCCCCCCCCCCCCCCTTCTTCTGCACATTTTCCTTACAGCGCAGGCCAATCTCAGCTCCCCCCCCTGCTGCCTCTAATCTGTTTCTGCTCCCCCCCCTTCCGCACATTTTCTCTACAGCACAGGCCAAATCTGAGCTCCTTGCCCCCCTCCTCCTCTTCCTCCTCCTCCAAGCTGCTGCCAAACTGCTTCTGCTCCTTACTCACCCCCCCCCAAACACACACACTGCTCGGTACTGAGCGATTATTGCGTCACTGTTGCTTGCCTAGTAGGACAGTGTTAGTGAGCTTGCATGTATCCAAGTACTCCCTCTGTCGACACACACCTCCAAGAAAGAGGGTGTGCCAACCCCGTAAACCGTCACCTAAGCCATGGTCCTTGGGTTGTTTGGCAGGCAACACTGATGCACATGATGCCTCCCGCTGAGCTGGATGTGTTTATCAAGCAGAGGGAGCGCTTATACACATGCATGCGCACTAGGATTTGTCCTATCGGGATAGTGCAACCAGGCAGTTCACAGTTGGTTGTTGCATTCCCCGACAGGAAACTGCTCCTGCTTTTGTTAACTTCTCCTGCTGCCTTTCTGCAGCAGGCACCCACCTGTTGTTGCTGGTGCAAGGTACCTCAACAGCCATTCACACATGATTAGGTAGCACAGTGTATGAACCCACAGCCCTCGACACCTTCTGATCGACGCCATCATCCTGCTGCTGCTGCTGGTGCTGCTGCTGCTGGTCCTGCTACCGGTGCCGCTGCTGCCGCTGCTGCTGTTGCTTGCAGGTGTGTGAGTGACAACCTCATCGTGCGCGTCGAGCAAGGCATTAAAGGGAACATTTCAGAAGACCGAGACACAAAGGAATTTATGCTCAAGACTTTCATCAGTGCGCGCGTCAAGACAGTTACCTTTTGGGTAAGTGATTTTCAGAGTAGACAAGGGATGCACTGCACGCCAATGCACCATCAGTACATCATAGACACACTCCTGCAACAAGGACGGACTGCACATCAATAGGCAACCTTGAGCTTGGAAGGTGGCACACGCTTGTTTGTTCATGGCACATGCATGCATGCGGTATGTAGGGTGGAAAGTATCTTTCAGAAAGTCTGAAAAGCTTCTTAGTAGGCCTACTGCTTCACTGAAACTTGTATCAACACCACTGATACCCGTTCCGCTTCATACCAGTAGGCTTTTGCTCCCCTGTGTGTGTCTTGCTGCTCACCGATCCCATCTGCAACTGTGTGTGTGAACCACCTTTGCAGCCGTACGGCAGCAATCCTGAGAAGTACCTGCGCATCGGCAGGAAAGACATGAAGCTTGGAAACTTCGTTGGTAAGTGATGTCATGGGGGTGGGGGTGGGGGAGAGGTCATGGTGCTGAACACTGGGCGCACTGTGGGGCAGTACGGTTTGTGTTTGTGATGCTGATTCTGCTGCTCCCTCCATGAATGATGGAGGATGGAAGCCTTCATATGATTTGTCATTAGATTGCATGCCAGCAGCAGTGCAGTACAGTACAGTACAGTACTGTTTAGTACAGTACAGTACATGTACAAGGGATCATACTCCCAGCCTCAGCTGCAGCCAGCTAGCCTAGAGCTCACGAGGTGACCACCATGACGCCAAGAATTTTGTTGGGGAGAAACGGGGGGGGGGGGGGGGGGCAGCGGCTGTTGGCTGGTCACACGCACAAGATGCTTTGGAGCTGTACGTAGTTACTACATAAAGGTGCAAGATGATCACACTGAAAACGTGTTTCTTCTTGTACTATAACTGCCATGTCAGCTCCATGCCAGCAGCAGTAGCCTGATGCAGATGTGTTCAGCCCAAGCATCTATAGGTGTTGGGCACTTGCTGGGGGGTTTGATGGGGGCCAGCCCTGCGCAGTACTCAAGAATCTGACAAATTGCAAACTTGCAAGCTGACCTCCTCTTCTGCATGTGCTGCTGCTGTGCTTGTCATGCGCCAGACAGCAATCCACCCACTGGGCTACAGAACGGCACCTTTCCTGGCATCAGGGACAACAGGAACTTTGCAGGGCTGCTGGAAGCGATCGGATACAGTAAGTGTGCCGCACGTGTAACGTGTGCTGTGTTGAGTGTGCTGATTCATGCCTTAATGAAGACATGTGGCACTACTGCGGTATTGCAATGGTGCACATGCAGCTGGCCCAAAGTTTTCATTGAAGTGGGTCGCATGTTCAGCTTGGTCCTTGTGACGTTTGTGGCCCCCCGAGCCTGCCGCACCCTGCCTACCCGCTACTTCACTTTCTGCAGAACCCAGTGGCCAGCACCTGCTGCTGCCCTGCCCTGTGCTGTGCTGTCTGCTATGTCGTTGGTGTGCAGGCTCGACTAGTACTGACCCCAAGAAGCCTGACTTTCTGGTGGTCACCAGGAGGCCTGCAAAGAATTCACGAGTGCTCTCATACAAGCCCACATGGTGAGGACGAGGATGGTTCTGAATGGCATGGGAGGGCCCATGTTTGAAACGTGTGGAATAACTTCCAGAGTGATTGGTATTTCAATGTGTGCTTGTGTTGTGCAGGGAGAATGTGTTGCAGTACTTTCAGTACTTCATCAGCAGCACAGCAGCTTTTGATGGAGAGGCCTTGAGATTGGCAGGAATCAACGACGCGGCTACTGCTGCCTCACTCCGGAAATTCACGTTTGACACAGCAAAGGTGTGGGGAGGGGGGTGTGTGTTACCATACACAGGGAGGGTGGGGACCATACATGGTGCTGGCTGTAGCTGCTGCCATGCATCTTTTATCTGGGGTGTTGGCCTTCCTTGCTTGGAAACGGTAATTGCCCATATGCCCGCGTCATGGGCAGATGGCATGTTGACCGTTTGGTCGCTGGACCACCACCAGTTGCCGCCATGGCGCAGCGCATCCAGTACTACAGCGGAAGACAACCCTATGCATTGCTGAAGATGCCGACATTCCGCATTTGTGTGCTGCTGCAGATGCTTGATATCCTCAAGACGACTACGTTTTCCGACCTCAGCGGGTGTATGGCAGAATGCACGTACCAAGATACGACGTTCGGCACAATCACCGACGCAACCCTGCGCAAGGAGACCTGGTCCACTCCCACAGTATCGGGCAACCGCACGTCGGCGACAAAATGCGACTTGAAGGACGATCAGGCAAAACTTCCGAATGCGGCGACCCGGTTTGAGCTTACGGAGCCAACGATCATCGCGGAAAATCCGACCTGAAGAACTGTGCCAACAATGACTACGTTAAATACTACGTGAGCGGCCTGGCCTGACTGCGTGTCGTGTGCATTGTGTGCGACGGCCTTGGTCTCATCCATCAACAGTTTACTCCCACTAAATGAGTGCCTGGCATTTCTGCTTTTTTTCTGTCAACTCCCTCGTGACCAATACTTATGTGAACAATCTGATGTGCATACTGAAAGCAGGCAGCGCCAAAGCATGTGGCAGCCCAGGCAATGTGGTTACTAACAGTATGACAGTATCCAAAGAAGACAGGGCCAGCTGCTGCTTCCGATATCGTATGAAGCCGACGGGTGCATGAGCTGTAAGCTGATCCCCCCCCTCCCCCGCACCCCCCGCCCCCCTCATTTCCCCTCCCCTCTCGTCCCCCCTGCCCACACACTCCTGACACGCAGAGTGCTTGGAAGAACTTCAGCGATAGTTACGCGCAGTTTGGCACAAATCGAACTGCCAACCGCGCCCTGGCCCTCAAGATGGCAAAGGCGTATATGGAGGAGACAGATTCTCTGAAGAAGACAATTGTGCTGCGTACCTACCTGCAACAGAGGCCCGCTGGCTTGTTCAATGCCCTGATTTCAGGAGACGGTTACACATACACTGGTGAGTCACATGCTATGACATTGGACATCAACAGCAATGGGCTTTGATCAAGAGCTAATACCTGCGGTGGAGCCGATGCTGCAGTTTTGCATACTCCACAGCAAGCCTTTTCACAAAGTTTGTTTTTGGTTTTACCAGGGGGGCAGAGTCCCACCGATTGCCGCATACAGCACAATCAGGCCGCGGGCCGGAGGCAGAGCTGTCTCACGGCGCTCTCACCTTATACTAAGGCCTGCGGCCCCTGCAACTGCGTGCTTGCAGGCAACGGCGGCTTTCTGGGAGCAACAGGGACCGAGCTCAACACGGGAGAGATCCCCAGAATGCAGGACGTGCCTGATGTCTTCGAGAGGGTCCGAGTCGTTTTCTTCTGTCTTGTGGATAGGGAGGGCAACCCCTACCCGAACAACATATGCCCTCCTGCGGTCGATGGCGACTTCAACATTGACAGCATCAAGGACTATGTTAAGGACCCTAACTGGGACATCAAAGAGGTAAACTAGCTGCCATCCACACAAGAGTGAGATGGTGGCGATGCCTGCCAAACATGCTGTACTGGGGAGCCTTTGTCGTCATGAGGGTTCGGAAGGTAGCACCGGCTGCGTGTGCACAGATGCAAGGGTGATGGGGCATGTGGGTGGCTGGGCAGTACGGCTTCTCTGTACGGTCTGTACTGCCCCCCCCCCCCCCGCCCTTCTGTCCCCTCTCCTCAGGAACGGAGGAGTAGCTACACAGCTATAGCTGTGTTTGACTCGTTGTACTTTTGAGTAGGGGGCTTTGGTTGGCAGGGCTGCTGCGCTTGTGCACTGCACACTGTTACTACCAAGTTTGCAGCTCAAAGGCAGGAAGATCTGGTTGCAACTTTGGTGGTTGCTGGAAGTGCACCCCCGACTGACACTGAGCTGTTTGTTTGTGCTGCGCTCTGTGCTGCTGGCGTGATGAAGTGCTGCTGAAATAGCACACTGCAGGCTAGACTGCATGTGGTCTGGTGTGCTGCCGTGTCTGAAGTAGAGGGGGTGTTCTGCTGACGTTTGTCTTGCATACGGACGTTGGCAACATGCCAGCATACGGTGTGTTTGAGTATGTAGTTTGGTGTCTGTGTTAGGCAGTGCCTGTACAGATTCGGGTCTTGAAAAATGTGCCGTGAGACACGATGCTGGTGTACCAATTGACGTTGCACCTGTATGTTTGCAACAGCCACATTTTCTAAGCCCTCTGTGGCCTTATGTATTACATGATTGTGGCAGTTATTGCATGTATGTGGCAGCTCAATCATCCCTCACACGAGCACAACTTTGCTCCCTTCCTCCCAAGGGGCTTGCCACTAGGCCGACCCACCCTTTTTTCTTCGCCAGTCTGGCCAAGCACATGTCACATCCTGCGGTTTGGGGATCTTGCAGTGGGGTTTGATACAGTACGTATGTGGCTCAGTGACCCCTGACAGGGAAGCCCGCTGGGTGGGCAGAACGCATGTGTTGCTGAGTGGGCATGCAGAAATTTGGTACGTGATGGGAAGCTGTCTTGGCCTGCACCTGCACTGCAGCGGCTGCGCCTGCGTGGCTTGTGATGCTGACGTGCGTGTTGCTCAGTGACCCGGATATGAGCTGTTTATTTGTTGCGCCCACATCAGAACCCAGGGGGTCCTGATGTGGGCGAAGAGTGGGAAGCAGAAGAAGTGACGGACCATGGGGTTCAAGCACCTAGAACGGTTCTCGATGGAGTTGTGATGGGGATGGGGTATGGCTGTGGCGGGTGTGGATCACCGGTGCTGTGATACAGTTTCATACCGTTTTGGGGATGGCTGGGGGCTGTGGGGATGTGGCTGATAATTGCCGCTGCTGGTGATGGCCACCAATACTCCAGTGGTTGGTATACTACGTCTCTGGTCAGACAGGCGTGGGCTGCAAGTGCAAAGTGGTGGCAATGTTTTGCTGTGACATTATGTTGGGGCATTGATTTTTGAGTGTGTTCAGTGCTGCTGTGGCCAGGGCTGTGTCGCATGCTAAAGGGGCATGATAAAATCCTGTGCAACTGTGGCAGGAAGACATTTGGAACATTCAAGGCATGTGTTGCGGATGCATCCGTTTTTTTGCTGTGACAGCGGGTGGACAGCCCTACAGCGAGTAGTGGGTAGGCTGCGATCGGCAGTCTCTGAATGTTTTTCATGATGTGGCCATCGGTTTCTGACACCTTTCAACATCATTGGGTGTCGCGTCGATGTCCGGCCACGATTCGATGGCAGACACTGTTCATGCTGAGCACCAGCAGTACCTGCCAGGTGCATTGGCCATGCCAGCCTCGCAAGTTGGTGTCAGCAGAAGCGCTGCTGACTTGATTAGTGGTTTGATTGACCTTATAACAGGTCTGGGATTGTTGGATTGCAGTGCATGGCTATATGGTTTGTGGTGATGCCTGGCTCCAGCAACCCCCTTGGTAGGTCTGCTGAGTCAGATGACAGCGTCGGTCATTTCACAGGCATTGATTCAGTTAGGGACGCATGCCGGCTGCCGAGTTTGCATGTTGCTTTGGTTGCAGTAAGGGATTGATGTTATGGTAGTTGTTTTCGCGGTATGCTTGGATGAAGGTCCTGTTGGGACCTGTGGTGATGAAGGGCAGGCACACTTCTGGTATGTTCCAAAGGGCCTGCTGGGTTAGTATGTTGTGATGTCAGGTGTGCACTCGTACGGCTGTGATGGTGCCGGGCGATTTGTTGTTTTGCATGCTGGTTGACCAACTTGTGTGCTTGGCTGACCAAGCACGTTGACTAATAGTTTTGTGTTTCTGTCACTTGGTGCTGAGTTTCAGTATGAAGTGCGAACCTGTTTGGTTGTCTGTGGTATATATACTCGCCCCGTGCGAGTTGGCGGGTGAAGGTGAGAAAGGTACGGTGAGGTGATGGGGTGTTGTTGTGCTGTGCGGTGATGTAACATACTGCTTTGGCTTTTTTGATCCAGAGCTGCTTCGCCCTGAGAGGCCCAGCCTGTTCCATGACTGCATGTGCCACAGTTGCCAGCAATCCCATCTAGACAACAGTCCCTGTTACCAGCGAGTATTCCCACGTTCAATGCGTGAGGACAAGGCCCATGTCTCACTGAGATGATGTCTTACTGTATGATACAGCAGGCCTGACCTGTGCCTTCAGCCTTCAACGTTGCCCCTGTGTTTGAGATCGCGCCCACTTGGCTTGTTTGAGCATTACCAAGCACCAAGCACCGAGCGTGCAGTACAGCAGGGGCACAGACCTCTGCAGGAGTCAACAGCAGTAGCTGAACCCCACCCCGGCAGAACAGCAGCGCTTTCAGGGGCTGACCCCCCCCCCCCCCCGCTTGTAATTAGTCATTCAAGTTGTCCTGTACGTCACACTTTTTTGACATGGTGTTCCACTTCTAGACCATTTAGCAAGTAGACCTCTCAGCTGAGACCTGCAGTCGCCCCTTGCGTGAAGCACACCGCAAAGCTGAAGCCTTCAGCGCACAACCTCACTGGCGATCTCAAATCCACAGGGTACATGACAAGACTCGCATGCACTGCAGTGCAAGTATGTTGAGCAGCAGAATCCTGCACGCTACGGTCTGCTTCCCACATGTCACGTCAGTACAACCACTAGCAGGGCTCAGGCAAGCTGAGCACCCCATCAGTACAGCTGCAAGATTGCATGGTGCAATACACATAGTTCCATCCACACTGGGAACAAACTGCGGGTGTACAAGAGTGCAGAAGCCAACTCCAAAGTAACAGTTGCTGCTGCCGCTGCCGCCCCTGCTGCTGCTGCTGCGGCCCCTGTGCTGTTGATGCTGCCGCCACCACCAACACCGCTGCTGCTGCTGCTGCTGCTGCTGCTGCTGCTGCGGCCGCCACCACCCCGCTATTGCTGCTGCTGCCGCCACTTCTAACTCAACAGCTGCAGCTGTATCACAAGTATGTGGTGCTGGCGGGCTCTGGTAGGTTGAACTCCTCATCCACTGCACGACGGCCAACCTGCAAGAGGAGCACAGCAGTACAGCACAACGTGAGGCCTGAACTGAGCAGGTATGCTTGCTTGCTACAAACCACCGCTCAAGGACCGCGGCTTGTAAGTTTGCGCTTTGCAAGTCAGGAAACACATTACGAACATTTTTTTCTGGTGACAAAAGCACTATGTACACAACCTTGGGGGGGGGGGAGGTTGATGCAAGTGGATGGGTGACAGGGGTACTCTCCACACTGTATGAGCTTCGCAGACCAAACATATGTTCATAACTGCTTTTCACACATGAATAGGACAGACTCACCAGCGGCCTGTCCCCCTCTGCCATTGCCAGCTCCGCTTCTGTTGCTTCGTGTCGCTGTGTCAGGATGCGGCCGTGTTCCAGGGCCTCACGTGAGCGCTCATAGCGCAACCGGCCAAAGTTCTCAACCTGCGGTCACCACATACACGTGGTCAGATAGTGTCAGGATACGTATTGTTGAGTACAACGCTGCCAGCCACAAGCCTCGTCTGACGACTGTGGGTTCACCCTGAGTCTTAAGGCCTTAGGCCCCCTACCCCCCCCCCCCCCCCGCATACCCCTCCCTTACCTGTACAGTGACCCCCGTCCGTGTCTGCCCATTTGCCCAGCCACACCAGCCAGAGTCGAGCTGGGTGCAAACCAACACTTGAACGCAGCCATACTTCCTCCCACCGCCCCCACCAGGGGCCTTTTCGGTACACATTTGGGGAAGAAAATGTTACACGCAGACACATTCGCCACACATCAATGGCATTGCCTGCCAGGGTTGAACCGGTTGAAACACTAAGGTGGGGGAAAACCCCGATCCCCGTCAGTGGTTTGCACCACCTACACCAGATAGTAGCCTGATTCAAAGCAAGACAGCAAAGGAGACTTCATTGACATCCTGAGGCAACACGACAACCTTGTACAGAAGTGGGAAGCAACAGCTAGGATCCAGCAGGCAGCAGCACCAAGAAATACCCCTTGTCAGGTCAGATACCCAAAGTCAGCCCAAGAAGGCGCGCCCGGCGCACTTTCATCTTGTACAGAGTGTATGCCAACGCAGACTGCTCTCCATGTTGAAACACTGATCGCACACATTCAGGGTCGTCCAGTACCACAGCATCAGACAGGGGGAAGGCCGGGCAAGCGGCGCGCAAATCATCGTAAACAGGGCACTCCAACAGGAAGTGCTTCAAATCTTCCACATTACGACTAGTTCCTGTCCTTGCCAGTACAGCTTGGCGGTGGGCCAGGGTAGCATCCTCTCCACAACACAATCGACACAGGCGGTCAGCACGGGGCACAGAGACCCTTCGCTTACGGCCCTGTTCTATTTCAAGGTGGGCTGAACCAATACGCAACTGGGCAAGGTTACGCGCTACATCAAAGGGCAGGCACAACTTGATATGCGGAGGTGCATCGTCCCTTGAGAAGGGATTGAAGCCAGGATCTAGCGGGTAGACCCATGCATGATGTGTAAGCTTGTGAATGCCGACAGAAGGGGCGGAGCGCGGGTCACCTTGGGTGAGGCCTCGCCACCGGGCCCTGAATAGGGCAGCCAGCGCGGCCTGCACTGCAGACTCCTCCCACCTCTGTTGCATCACCCAGTCAAGCGACTGCTGCCGCCAATCACCAGCAAGCAACTGCAACGAGCACATGGTTTGCAGGAAACAAGAGGACCAACACTCCCGACAACCTGCAAGTGCAAGCGCTACATCCTCACGCCACACACACCCCGCCAGGGATCTCGGCTGATCGTCACGAGCATCAGACAACTTTGTCCACCATCGCGCAGCCAGCACCACCCAGTGATACATAATGGGTCGACGGTGCATGTCCCTGTACACGACATCAGTGGCAATGCCTTTGATAGACCCAGTCGTGATGCGCAAGAACGATGTGTGTACCTTCTCGGCCTGGGTATCGTAAGGCGTGTTCTGCAGGCGCTTAGCAAATATCGCGGGTCCCCATATGTGAGATGCATACGAAAGGACTGGCTCAACAAGTATATCGAACATTCTGCACTTGATGTCAAACTGAGTCAAACAGGAGCGGCGACAACGGGTCAGCATGGCATGCATTGCCTTGCTGCCAGACACCGCCAGAGCATCAGAGGCGCCCAGAAGCCCACGGGTCTCATGCACACGCACACCCAAATAGACGTACTCACTTTGCCGCGCAATCTCGCGCCCTCGATACACAAGACGGAACCCTGCAGGGACCTTCATGCCCCGCTGGCGGAAACAAACGGCACAAGTCTTGTGCGGGGCAAGATTCACCTCCATCCCAAACAGGTGGCAGAACACACTCAACACATCAACAAGCTCCTGCAATTCGCCCTGCTCAAAGCTCAGGAGACCAACGTCATCAGCATACATGACATCTGGCACATGCAGTCCACTAAGCACCGGCCCTGCCCCTGGCAGCTTATGCCTGAACATGTAATGCAAGAGCTCTATGAACAAGCCAAACAAGAGAGGGCTAAGCTCGCTACCCTGCTTGGTGCCAGAGGCTGTGGTTTTGCCTCCTACCGTCACCTCCTGACAAACAAGAGCCCCCCCCCCCTCCCCAGGCGCCCCCTCCGTGTCTGCCCAATTTCAAAGCTCCGTTCAACCACACCAGCAAGAGCCAAATTGGCACAAAAATGGGCGCAGCCATGAGGGCACCGCCCCCCTTCCTTCCCGAACTTCACTTCCACAGTTTGCAGTCTTGACAAGCAACAGCCCCACTAGCAGCGCCCCCCCCCCCCCCCCCCCCGCCTCACCTGCACAGTGACCCCTGTCCGTGTTTGTCCACTTTCAAAGCTCCGTTCAACCACGCCAGCCAGAGTCAAACTGGGTGCGAACCAGGATTTGAACGCGGCCATGAGGGCAACACCATCACCACCCAAACGGCCCTTCAGGTACACGTTCTTGTTCACCTGCAGCAGCAGCAGCAGCAGCAGCAGCAGCAGCAGCAGCAGCGTAGGTGGCGTCGGCAGCAGCAGCAGCAGCAGTAGCGACGGCAGCGGCAGCAGCAGCAGCAGGATGGACAGCATGTATATGGCTGCGCTGCATGAAAAGATGGCCGCATACTGTACACAGGCTGCACACAACGCTAGCTAGCATTGCATGCATGCTGCACTGAATTCCCCCACCTGCCATGCTCCTGCCAGCCTCACACGCAGACATCAATGGGGAGTGACAGCACAAAATGCAGTTGCAAGTATCAGTCCCTTCTCCCCATCCAACCTTCTCCCCCCCTCCCTACCCCACCCACCCACCCCATATCACACCGAACAACCCCCACCTGCAATGCTCCTGCCAACGTTCACCCCCCCCTTCGGGGGCCCACCCGCCCCCACCTGCCATGCTCCTGCCAGCCTCAGCCCTGCAGCTCCCGACACATCACCATTGCTGCTGCTGCTGCTGCTGCTGGCAGCGGCTGCCTTGCAGCCGTCTGCTGCTGCTGCTGCTGCTGCCAGCAGGACGTGCAGCTGCAGGCCCACGTCTATGAAGTCCGGTGATGCTCTTCCACCCCCCCCCCCCCCCCCCCCCGCGGGACCCCCATACACACACCCCTTGACCCAACCCAAAAATCGAAACATGCTTCACCTGCCATGCTCCTGCCAGCCTCAGCCCAGCAGCTCCCGACACATCACCACTGCTGCTGCTGCTGCTGCTGCTGGCGGCTGCTGCCTTGCCGCCGCCCTCTGCTGCTGCTGCTGCTGCCAGCGGGACGTGCAGTTGCAGGCCCACGTCTATGTAGTTTGTGATACCGTGACGTCATCTTTTTCAATGGGGTTGAATACT
>VIIQ02000345.1:0-50143 GCA_007449985.2 Desmodesmus armatus
CCTTCTGCTGACTGTGCCTTGAGCACAGGAAGTGTTGGTTGATGAGCGCACTAGCAGCTCCTTGCAGGGACTCACAAAGCCAGGCAGGGGGCCAGGCTCAACACCCATGGCATCCGCAGCAGCCTCGCCTGCAGTGTGCATGTTGCAGAGGGGGTGTTCCTGGTTAGGTCCTGGTTATAAGGCTCCCCTGAATTTTCATGCTCCCCCATGCTATCCCTTGATTAGTCATGCTCCCACGATGCCGGACAGGGGCCCGGCTCAACACCCATGGCGTCAGCAGCAGCCTCGCCTGCAGCAGGGTCAACAGGGGGGGGGTGGAGAGTGTGACCTATTAGTCATGGTCACACGAAGAACAGGCGGTTGAGGGAGGGGGGGGGGGGGCTGTGACTGGTTAGTCATCATTGAACAAAGCCAGGCAGGGGGCCAGGCTCAACACCCATGGCATCAGCAGCAGCTTCGCCTGCAGCAGTGTCACAGGAGGGGGGGAGTGGGTGGGGACTGTGACGGATAAATAATGATAAATCAAAGCGCGGCAGGGGGCCGGGCTTGACACCCATAGCGTCGGCAGCAGCTTCCCTGCGAAAAGTGCAGGCGCTCAATGTGCCACACTACACCCAAGATTCAGGTAGTGGTGTTTGCGTTGGGGTCGGTCTGGGGGGAGGGTGAAATGGGGCTCGACACACATGACGTAGGCATCAGTGTAGTAGTTTGCTCGTGGAGAACACACTTAAACATAATAAAGTGAACAAACTCGAACCACAAAGTCCATCATGTCCAAGGTACACAACAAACCAAACACTGCACAACACTGCAAAAACTGCCAACGTCGCAATGGCGCACTGACACAGACAACCTACCTGTGCTTTGCAGGCCGATGACCACACATGCCCCTGTCCAGTGCAGCTTTAATTAATTATCAGTTATTAATTAGCCTTACTCAACACACAAGCGCACCTGTGCTTTGCAGGCCGATGACCCACACATGCCCCTGTCCAGCGCAGCCTTGGACTGTGTGACAGGCACGCACGGCAAAAACAACAGCAGCACACATGGTTGGTTTGTAAGGAAGTAAGGAAGCAGATGGGTGCGCAGCAAGAGCCCAAGCTCAGCAACGGCACGTACCCTACTGGCGACCCCTCCCAAGGGCCCTGCCAGCACCGATTATTGAAAAAATATATATATAAATATAAAATATAAAATATAAAATATAAATATAAATATAAAAATAATATTGGGGTGTCTTGGTCTTGAGACAACACCTGGCCAAGCACCATCGCTAAGCATACATCTTGCTTCTGTTACAGACAGTACATGTATTGGGGGCATGCTTATAGCCTAAATCTGACCCCTTCGGCTTTCAGTTTCTGGGGTTTGTTTGATGTTTCGCGCAAAACAAGAGCACCCCCCCCCCCCCCCCCCCCCCCCCACACACACACACACACCCCAACCCCGACCCCCCAATTACCCCCCCCCCACCCCCTCCTGCACCCCCCCCCCCCCACACACACAACCAGCCCCCTCACCTGCCAGCACCGTCCCAGCTTCAGGTAAATAAAATGCAACCACCACACCATAATCACCCCGCCCCCCCCCAGCCCCCAGCCCCCTGCACACCCCCCCCCCCCCCCGCACCCTCCACGCCCCCCCCCCCCCCCCCATCCCCCCTCACCTCTGCCAACACTGTCTCCAGCTTTAGTCGATGCACAGCAGCTGAAGAAGCGCTGGTGTGCCGACCAAAAGGTCTTCCCACACCCCCGCATTCTCAGTGCCGCTCAGCGCCATGGCCTGATCCAATTTAGCCCTCAGTCTGCCCACACACCCACTGCTGCATCATACAGCTGAACCTTGGAGGGACGCAGGGGCCTCGACTTGAAGGAACTCAGCCTCCCTGCAAGCACAGCACCGCACAGCACAGCATGGCATGGTTGAAGAGCAAACGCACGGCACAGCGCAGCACAGCTGGACCTTGCAGGGACGCAGGGGGGGGGGGGGGGGGGGGGGGGGGGGGCTCTACTTGAAGGAACTCAGCCTCCCTGCAAGCACACCAGCACAGCATGGCATGGTTGAAGAGGCATGGCACAGCACAGCACAGCTGGACCTTGGAAGGATGCAGGGGGGCCTCGACTGGAAGGAACTCAGCCTCCCTGCAAGCATGCCAAAGGATGGCACAACACGACACGGCACGGCATAGCGCAGGATAGTCTGCCACACGGCACATATGAAGGTACGTGACAGCTGTGCGTCACAACCTTGAGGAAGTATGTCTCCTTACCGACACCACAGACACAACGCCCAGTCATGTTTCAGTTTTTTGACAACCCCACCCCACCCCACCCCACCCCCCACCCCCCCAAAGATGAACCCACCCCCCCCCCCACACACACACACAGAACCCACCTGAAGCTGAGTCCTCGTGCCACGTATCGCCCCGCCCGCCGCTTTCATTTCCATCGCAAGCAGCTCCATGAAGCTCACCCCTCGCTTCTTCATGCTCTCAAGAACGACTCAAAGTCAGGAAGGCACTGGTGGGGCCCCACAGACCCATGCGAGCCATGTACGCATGTTGCCAACCTAAGCAGCGCAGACAGACAAAACAGGGGTGGAAGGTGCGTGTCTGTTGCAAGGAGGATGTGAGGTGGCACTGGTGGGGCCCCACAGACCCATGCGGGCCATGTACTCCATGTTGCCAACCTGCAGAGTAGAGAAAAAAAATACAATTGTGTGTGAGCACAATGCTTGAAACCTCCGGTGCATGTCTATGACAGGTGTATCTACAGACCCATACGGGCAATGTATGAGTGTTGCCGGCCTAAGGAATCAGGCAAGCACAGAAGAATGGAAGGAAGTGGGGGGGGGGGCAAACGAGAGTGTGTGTGTTTGAGGGCCCAAAGGATGACTCAAAGTCAGTGAAGGCCCTGGTGGGGCCCCACAGACCCATACGGGCCATGTATGCCATGTTGCCAACCTGGTGAAGTGTGAAAAGGGGAGTGGGGGGAAGAAGGGGTGGGGGGGGGGGGGGGTGGGGGAGGGGGGGGGGGGGGGGGGGGCAAGAAGAGGTAGACCATAATGTATCAACTGTGCTGTTGCCTACACAGGGGGATGGGTGACTGACCATGAATGTGTGGGTACGTTGGTGGGGGCCCACAGACCCATACGAGCCATGCGCATGCCATGTTGCCGATCTGAGCAGCGCAGCAGACAACCGAGGGGGGTGGAAGAGTGCGCATCGTTTGGAAGGGTGGGTGTCATTGAAGGGGGGGCATTGAAGAGGGGTGGGGTATGAGGTGGCACTGGTTGGGCCCCACCGTCCCATGCGAGCCATGTTACCAACCTGGTGAATGTGGGGGGGGGGGGGGGGGGGGGGGGGGGTTTTGAACTGACCCTTGACAGGGGTGCATGTGAAAGCGTCGCGTGTAAGTGGGATCGTCATTGGAGCCCCACAGGCCAAGCTTGCCATGTATGCCACTGCTGCCAACCAAGCAATGCAGATGGACAAGAGAGGGGCCTTGCATCTGGGTAAAGGCAAGGCAACCGCAACTCTGGGCCCATGTTGCTGTGGGCACGTGTGAATAGAGGTTTCGGGTGCTAGTGGCCCATCCTCCAATTGCTACACGATAAATCCAACATGAGCGAGCAGCAGCTACCATCCCATCATGTGAACACAGGAAGCACTGACAGCCAGAGCCGCCAAGCATCACCACCCACGCTCACCTCACTGACACCTTTTCACTGCAGTACAGCACCCGGCATTGGGCAGCATTGCCTGCAGCTCAATCACAGCAGAAGCAACCTACAGCAGCACAGCAGCACACAGTATGGTGGTGCAAGAGGTGTGGGCGTAAGTACTGGAAAGCACACCTCCCTGACGCCCCCCCCCCCCCCCCGCCCCGCCGCTCCCTACATGCAAGCAACTGGAAAGCACAACACCTCCTGACGCCCCCCCCCCCCCCCCCTGCCCACTCCGCTCCCCTACACGCAGCAGACGCTCAAACATTGAATGCATTGCAGTTGTCACTGTGATGTCCGGAAACATGAAGCCATCCAACCTTCCCACGTCCACACCCACCTTTGTGCTCTGTGCCTGCTTGCCTGTTTGCAAAGTTCTTTGCATTGTGGCACTCATCAAACACCAACACACCATCCCAGGCATGTGCTGCTGCTCTCCTGCCCCCCCACCCCACCCCCCACCCACCCACACACCACTGGCACACACACACAAATACCCAGGTTCATTGTCCAAATCCTCTGGCCAAAACCACCCCTCCCCGCACCACCACCACCTTCCGCGTTTTCACCTCACATAGAAAGTTTAGCTCCCCCCCCCCCCCATCCCGACAAACTCCATTGTCCACAAAACACACCCACCTTTGTGCTCTGCGCCTCCTTGCCTGGTGCAAAGTTCTTGGCCTTGTGACACTCATCAAATCCCAACACACCATCCCAGGCACGTGCTGCTGCTGCCAGTGCTGCTGCTGCATCGTCACCCTTGCTGTTGGTGTGGGTGGTGTTGGTTGCCCCCCCCAGCCACTCTAGCACCTGCAGCAGCAGCAGCAGCAGCAGCAGCAGATGAAGAGGGCAGCCACAGCGCCCCCCCCCCCCCCCCCCCTTCACTCAAGCATGATTGCTCCCCTCCACATCCACTGCGCACCACACATGCACACACCACTCTGAACTCACGCTTGCTGAGAGCTCAAGCTCAAAGCTACCAAAGCTCTGTGCCACTGGCAGTTGACCGCTTCACTCATGTCACTCATGTCACTCAGTAAAAGGCTGACTCACCCAGCCAGGCTCACCTTGTCAGTCTGCTGCGCCAGCCCTACCAGCATGAACACACTCGAAGCTCTGTGCCACTGGCAGTTGACCGCTTCACTCATGTCACTCATGTCACTCAGTAAAAAGGCTGACTCACCCAGCCAGGCTCACCTGTGTCAGTCTGCTGCGCCCAGCCCTACCAGCATGAAACCCACTCGAAGCTCTGTGCCACTGGCAGTTGATCGCCTCACTCATGTCACTCAACTCACACGCTGACTCACCCAGCCAGTCTCACCGTGTCAACCTGCTGCGCCCAGCCCCTTCCAGCAGAATGAGGGTGGAGTAGTCCTGGAACAGACAGACAAACAGACAGACAACCAACAGCCCACACGGACACTTCTTGCTGTTGTGGCAACAGTTCGAGGGCCACCACCCCATGCGTCAGGTGAATGGTCCCCCGTGAGGATGGAGTAGGCCCTGGGAACAGACACACAAACACGCACCCCAACAAGGTTCACTGTTGTGACATCGTGTATGCACCCCCTCCCCCTTTGTGACATCAGGTAAATGCCCCCTCTCCCCCCCTCAGTCAGATGAATGCCCAATGCGATGCCACCACTGACCACCCCACAAAGAACACCCCCCCCCCACACACACACACATTATGATCAACACCCTTTCCACTATTTGCGTGTCAGAACGCACTTTCTGAGCCTGTCGTCATGACATGCACTTAATGTTTTAACCCATGCGTTTACACACAACCGCCACACACTCTTACAGACCCCCCCCCTCTCACATGCGCCGTCTGTCACTCACAAGACAGCACTCCTTCTCTCACACCTCCTTGTCGAGCCCCAAAGCCGTGTGCCCACTTCAAACCGGCGGCACAGCCGACCCCCCCCCCCCTCACCCCCCCATCCCCTCCCCCATTCACAAGAACAGCACTCCCTCCCTCAGGTCTTTGTCCAACCCCAGAGCGCGTGTTCCTGCATCAAGGCTGGCACAGCCGTTGATGACGGGTATGTATGACCTCCCCCTCCCTCCTCCACAGAACAGCCCCCCCCCCCTCCCTTCACAAGCCCTGCACACGTCTGCAACAACAGCCACCCCCCCCTCCCCAGGGGCGTCCCAGAGCACACCCAGCACACCTCTCTGGCAAGTCCACTTCTAGGGCGAGCATGCGTATGCCGGCAGGCATAGCCAATGCAAAATCAACACCCAAGGCACACCCCCGGCCCCAAAAACCCCACTTACAGGAACAACACTCCTTCTCTGAGGTCTTTGTCCAACCCAGGGCGCGTGTGCCAGCATCCAGGCTGGCACAGCCGTTGATGACGGGTATGTGTGACCCCAGGTCCCGCACATCACGTGTGGCATCAACATGCAGGTCAGTGCTAGTACTGAGCCATAGGTGGCGCCTGTAGGAGGAGTGAGGGGCACACATGGGCAGTGTTTATGTGTCTGTATGCTGTGTTGAAGGGAGTGGGGGTGGGGGACGAAGGGGGTGGGGGTGTAGACAGTGAAGGTACTTGGAAGGGGGCATCCACGTGTTTGGTGCTGCTGCCCAGCCATTGGTGACAATGGGACATGTGTGGGGGTTGGGGTGAGGGTGGGGGGTGGGGAATGTGTGCGACCCCGGTCCCTCATTCACGCGTGGCATCAACATGCAGGTCTGTGCTAGTGCTGAGCCATAGGTGGCGCCTGCAGTGGGGGTGAAGGGGTGAAGGGGGGGGGGGTCGTAGCAGTGTGTGCACATGTGGCTTGTGAGCGAAGGGTATGTTGAGACAGTGCAGATGGTTTTGGGAGGGTGCTGATGCCCAGCCCAGGGTGACAATGAACATTGGGGGGGGGGGGGGGGGTATGTGTGACCCCAGGTCCTGCACGTCACGTGTGGCATCAACATGCAGGTCAGTGCTAGTGCTCAGCCATAGGTGGCGCCTGCAGGGAGGGGTGAGGGGGGCAGTGGGACAGAGGATAAGCAGTGGCTGGGTGGGTGCGTGGGGTGGTGTGGGGAGTGGGGAGTGACGCTAAGTTTCAGTGGCGTTACTTGTAAAAGTGCGTCCACATGAAGGTCAGCGCTGGTGCTCAGCGATAGGTGGTATGTGCAGGAGGACGCACAGAGCACCATGCGTGCAGTAATGCTAAGGGGGAAATCGAACGCAAAGAATGCACTTCCATCGAAGGTCTTCTCTACGCAGTGAACAGGTCAGTGCAGGTGCTAACATTCAGCAACATGCATGCATCTAAAACCTGAGGCCATGCTTCAAGCAATTCCCCACAATGGGAACTGAGGGTGCGATGGGATCATGGCACCCACATTGTGGCCACACACAAGAACACGGTTGGTCAAGCACAATAAAGAGAAACAGCTCATATGCATGCGTAGGAGCAATGCGCACCTCCTGCCTCGTGCGTAGTTGTCCAGAATGACTCCAGAGATCTGACGCCCCTTGCCCACACCAGCTCCATCACCTACACACCGGGGGGGGGGGGGGTATTCTCATCAATGCATGAGGAAAGGTTGTGTGTGTGTTGGGGGGGGGGGTATATAACGGGGAGAGGGCGGCAGCACAAACAAGGCAGGAAAGGCGGTGGTTCACATGGAGGGTGGGGGGTGGGGAGCACAATCAAGCATGGCGCAGCCCGCTGCACCAAATCTGGTGATGCATGAACTGCAAGGTCGAGCAATGCCGAGGGGATGACCCACCCAAGCGCCACAAGCTGCAAGGGTGTGTGGCGCGGTGAGCCGAGGCATGTCATGCAAGCTCCCCCCCCCCCCCCCCCCCCCCCCCGTGTGAGCGCCCTGTCCACATCACGCGCCTACGAGTGCGTTTACGGTGCGCCGGCACACTCAACAGCTCCTACCTATTACCCCCCACACCCCCCCCCCCCCCGTGTGAGCGCCCTGTCCACATCACGCGCCTACGAGTGCGTTTGCGGTGCGCCGGCACACTCAACAGCTCCTACCTATTACCCCCCCCCCCCCCGTGTGAGCGCCCTGTCCACATCACGCGCCTACGAGTGCGTTTGCGGTGCGCCGGCACACTCACCAGCTCCTACCTATTAACCCCCCCCCCACCCCCCCGTGTGAGCGCCCTGTCCACATCACGCGCCTACGAGTGCGTTTGCGGTGCGCCGGCACACTCAACAGCTCCTACCTATTACCCCCCACCCCCCCCCCACCCCCCGTGTGGCGCCCTGTCCACATCACGCGCCTACGAGTGCGTTTGCGGTGCGCCGGCACACTCAACAGCTCCTACCTATTACCCCCCCCCCCCCCCCCCCCCCCGTGTGAGCGCCCTGTCCACATCACGCGCCTACGAGTGCGTTTGCGGTGCGCCGGCACACTCAACAGCTCCTACCTATTACCCCCCCCCCCCCCCACCCCGCCGTGTGAGCGCCCTGTCCACATCACGCGCCTCCGAGTGCGTTTGCGGTGCGCCGGCACACCCAACAGCTCCTACCTATTACCCCCCCCCCCCCCCCCCCCCCCCCCCCACCACACACACACCCCTTGAGAAACCACCCCCTGCACAAACAACCCCTGCACAACCATCTCAAAGTGTTACGAGTACGGTTGTGTCGCGTCGACATTCCGTCGACCTTCCGCGTAATCCAAGTTGTTTCGAGTTGTGTGCGAGTATATATTGGCATGCGTCCTTGTATTCTGGGAGACTGTTAGACTGTTGCATATACTTCCTGTAAACCAACGTTGCACAGTCAACCTTCAGTTCTCCAATTCACACTTCCTTCTCGCACGCTGGAAGACTCACTTGTCTGGTATTGAAATCAGCTAGTTACGAGTCTTCCAGCGTGCGAGAAGGAAGTGTGAATTGGAGAACTGAAGGTTGACTGTGCAACGTTGGTTTACAGGAAGTATATGCAACAGTCTAACAGTCTCCCAGAATACAAGGACGCATGCCAATATATACTCGCACACAACTCGAAACAACTTGGATTACGCGGAAGGTCGACGGAATGTCGACGCGACACAACCGTACTCGTAACACCCAAAGGCACCCTGCCCACCCACATGTAACCAACCCTGCTTGCTCCCCGCTGGGCAGCAGCTGCTGGTGTCTGCTGCACCCCCCCCCCCCCCCCCCAGCTGCAGCTCGGGTTGCCCTGCTGCACCCCATCTTACCCTATCCTTGAGCGCATATGTTTGAGTTTGGCGTGCACCCGCTGCAAGCAGCTTCACCCCACCCCCACCCCCCCACCCCCGCATGACATCCTCTGCAGAGTCCCCCAACCCCGCCCCACCCACCTATGAAAAACCCTGCTCGCTCCCCGCTGGGTAGTATCTGCTGGTGTCTGGCGCACGCATACAGCACCCCCTCCAACTGCAACTGACTCAGCTTGCCCTGCTCAACCACTGACTGGGGGTAAGCATCAAACAGGGGGTAGCTGCTGGGAGGCAGGGGGATGGCACTGCAGCAGTACACATGTGGGAACAGGTGGGACGAGGATAACTTCAGCACAAGGCTTGCTTGAGGTGCAGGCAGCTGATTTCATGCATGCAAAAGACACAGCAGGCATGAACGAGTTGGCTGCTCCTGCTACTGATGAACCCCACGACGAAAACATCCCACTGGTGTCTGCTACTAGCATGCTAGGGGTCAACGAATCCAGGTTGAACGTACATATTGTCTTCCTTCTTGCCCATGCATCCACAGCTTATCCCCTGCTGCTAGCACACACCTGAGAGATGATGCCTCTGCGATATCTCCCGCATGCGGCACAGCACCCCTTGCCACGATGCTGCTGCAGCGGCACTGGTACGGCTTGAACACCTCCTTCGTAACTGCCTCGGGACTTTCATCGATGTCCTCGTCTGCTGCTGCTGCTACGGTTGCACGTGGCACTGGCTGGGGGAGCCGCTGTGTGCTGGCCATGCAGACAGGTGTTGTGCTGGTGGTGCACAGCACAGTCTGTCACTGCACCTCTACTTCGCACGTCATTGCTGACGGGGTGAAGATGCTATTGTGCCCTTCATACATTTGCACGTTGTAAGGTGTGGCCAACCTTGGCAAATCAAAGCAGTTGAGAGCAGATGATCAAGCACAATTCAAAACTTCCTTTGGGAGTAGGAACACACGAGCCAGGTAACCACGCTTGGTCACCATCAGAAAGCAGTTCGCTTAACACATACATCTGAGAGCGACGGTCACACTTTGTTCATCTGTCATGCAACTGCCATGTACATGATCAAGCTGCCCATTGGTATTAGCTTAGCTTACTGAAGAGCATTTGCTGCGTGATGTCCTGCATTACCACACCATGATAGCGTTGATACTGCCTCAGGAACGCTCTGAAGAGCCAGTCAGCCTGGACATTTCACAAGGTGTTGTAATAAGATCGCAGAGGCTGAAGCTGCCGTGTCTGTCAACGAAAAGCGTTGATACTGCCTCAGGAACGCTCTGAAGAGCCAGTCAGCCTGGACATTTCACAAGGTGTTGTAATAAGATCGCAGAGGCTGAAGCTGCCGTGTCTGTCAACGAAAAGAAGTATGTAGTGATGCATATGCATGTGCAGCTGCATTTCACAAGGTGTGTATGTTGGGGGGTAACTTGACCCAGGCCATCACAGCATTCCCACACACCACTGCACCTGCTGTACACTTTGGAAATGTTTCCAAGGGACGAGTGCCATGCCTGATGCCGCCAGCCCCGTTCACGCCTGCCTGCCTTGCTTTCCCATATGGTTTCTACTGCTGTCAGGCCCAAGGGTCCTGCACACCGAGGAACCATGATATTACACAGCAGCCAGAAGTATCAACTGCATAGCTCATTGCCCATCAGCAACTGTAGGAGCATGCACTGATCACACCATGGCCTGCCGACCCTCACACACCAGCAACACCAGCTGCTGCTGATGACGCCTGGTTGACTCAGCTGCCAGTGAACATGCCGATGCAGGGCCACTTTGTGCTGGCCCTGCCCATACTGTACCCTTGCTGGTGGGTTCAGCAGGCAGCCCTACATGCTGACATGTTCATATCAGGGCACTCTGTATGTGCGTAGCCCATGCAATCGGTGGCGCATCCACCCCAAGCATGAGTCAACAGTGCCTGCCAGCTGACACTGATGCAGTAGGCCCCTGCAGCTTTTCCTGACCTCACAGCCAGCCCCACACACAACGACATTCGCCACCAGGTGATACATACAAAAACATGATGGTGCATCAAGTCCACATGCAGCAACACCTGACACTCATTCTTGCCCCGCCCCCCCCCACCCACACCACCACCACCATCACTGTGTTTGAGATGACACCACAGCTCATGCGTGGGTGATACATGCATCAAGTACATCTGGGCCCCCAAGACACTCTGCACACAACACCTGACGTGTGGAACCGTTCAACCTCGGCCCGCTCTTTGACACCAGCATTCATGGCTCACACAATGAGGGCAGCAGGCCTAGCCCAGGCACAGCGCCTGTTGCCTTCAACCAAACACAGCCGCACACGCAGCTGCAAGCTATGCGAATGCACTTTTGCCCCAGTGTCGGCATGCAGACAGGCACGCAACGGAAGCTGCCCTGTGTGCTGCGCAACAGCACTGGTCCTGCACCCAAAACTGCATGCACAAGAGTGAGGCCCAAGCAACACATACACAACTCCTGCCAACGACGTCAGAGGCGCCCATGCAGAACATGGCCGAATCACACGACCATCACAGCGCTGGGCCCCGTTGCCTGCTGCGTCTGTGCCCAAGGCCCAGGGCGCTGCTGCAGGTTGTGTACACCCTCGACATACCAACCCCGCATGCAACACAGGAAACAATTGAGCCTGCAGGGCAGGGCGGTAACAGATGTGCCTCCACAGGTCACAAGTGTGCAAGCAAACTCCCTTGGCCCAGCTCAGCCGCAGCAGACGGCAAAGAAGCACAGGGCACAGCAGCACAGGCTACGATGCAGCTGCACACAACAGCCTGCCATGCTCAGCAGCGCCAGGCACGATCACGGGCTGCACGCCCCACATTCCATGCCAGCCCAACCATACAAAAAAGACCCGCGGTGTCTTGCTTACTTGGTTGGGTTCGCTGCTGTTTGTGCTGGCCACGCTGCTAACCTGCTGCTGCAGTCACCAGCACTGCAGGTCACCAGCACTGCAGGTCCCGCACACAAGTGGCACAGCGCCAGGCAGCTGCTCTCAGTCTCATCTGTTTTGCTAATATTCTGACCGACTGCTGACTCCATGGGCGCTGTCTGCTGCTGCTCCAGCTGCCTCATAGGGGCTGGGTGACACCAGTGACCCAATGCAGCAGCAGTAGTATCAACCGTAGCGGAACAGAAGTGCGCATACCGCCAGCAGACCGCCTGATCCTCCCGCCAAGCCAGCATACGTCTTGTATTGCTGAGTCCTCTTGTTGTAGCATGCCATGTAAGTCATATCCTTCAAGCACTGCTCCTGGTCTGGGATTTTGTCGCCGTTGCCGACAATGCTGCAGCAAGACAAAAGAACACGTAAGTTGCATGCATAGAAGATGTTTGGTGCAGCTGCTGCTGCATCAACGGGGCCATCCGTGCGGAACATGGGTGCTAGCCTGTCACTGGAGCCAACCCGAACCATGTACGCAGCACTCACCGGAAAGGCTGTGCACATGGACACTGCGCTCTGTTGTCTTTCGTGATCACTGCCATGACAGCAAACACCACCACTCCCACTATGCCAGCTAGGAACAGGAAGCCGAGGAACATGCTATTGCGCTTGGGCCTGTCCTGGTTCTTGCTGAGCTTGTTGACAGAGTGCCAGAAGTTTCCGTCTTCTTCATCGCCGTGGTCTGACCTGTGGACCATCTTGCTTGCTGCTAGTGACTTTGCTGTAGAGGCAGAGAACGAGACTGGGTGCACCGCGGAGAGTAATTCGGTGTATTTGGGACACTGGAGGAAGTCAGAATGACGATGCGACACTGTGAGATAGTCTGTGCTGCATGCACTGGCCGTGCGCGCACCGAACGGTTGGGTTTTGGCTTCACACAAGTGACTGGTGTTAGCAGCCTGTGCACACATCCGAGAAGAAGCGTGCTCTGATGAGTTAGTTGCCCTGTACTGTGAAATGAGTTGGCTGGCAAAGGTCCGGTTTGGGTTGACTCATCCAACCCCCTGCACTTGACAGCACAAGTAGATGACAATGCTAGTGTGCGATGATCACACAGGAGGGGCACACTTCAAACTCAAATTTGGGGTGATCAAGGGTTACTGCCACTGTTTCAAACCTCAAGCCGGCAGAAGCAACCGCCATCAAGCAGGCATGTACTGCTGGCTGTAGCTACTGTAGCATGGCGCAACTGGCTGGAGAGCCAGTTTTGCACTTTAGAACACTCCACCAAGACAACTTGATGCAGGCGTGCTGTAGCAGTCACAGGCTGGAGCATGCAGCCGGTTTCACTGCTCAACGGCTGTTTCAACGCAACACCACAGTGCAGCTGGTCAACCTGGCCAACAACCACAACCACCTGCACAACCTCAAACAGACCAACCACCACCAGCATGTGCATGCTATCACTGCGGCCGCTGCTGCCTCAGCTGCTGCAGCTCTGCATGCAGCTGCTGCAACTGGCTCTCAAGTGCAGCAATGCGCCCACCCTGCTCTGCTACCACCTGCTGCAGGGCCGACACCTGCTGCTGCTGTGCACAGTTCACCATCCATTGCTGCTGCTGCTGCTGGCGACCTGACCCCTCAATCAGTTGGCCCATCATCTGCTGGAGGTGCCTGTGCTCTCCCAGCTGCTGTGCCATGCTGCGCAGGGCTGTGGGCTGGCAGGCAGGGTCTGCAGCACAGCGCTCCAGCAGCTGCAGCCACACATCAGGGAAAGGGCCAACCTACAGCACACATCACACATCAAAGGGTCAGAGGGGGTCAGTTGTAGCTAAGACTGAAGTCAAGCGCACTGGCTAGGGTGGACAGGAAGCACACCCACACTATGCACGACACTCACACAGCACTGCTTTCAGGTGACGACGTCTTGATTCTGTGGCGCGCGTTCCCATGCAACACAGTGCACAACATGCCGTCAGGTCTGCCCATCAGGTTCTGCCCAACAGAGCGCCAGGCTAGCTGTAAGCAGCCAGCAGATCGCTTTTTAATCAACGAATTGATTGCTGATGGCTGAAGCAATGCGATTCACTGGTGACATGCAGCGACACATCTGCAGACACCCAACATCCCCATGCAATGGGCCACTCACCGTTGTGGATGTGTACTGCAGCTGCCAGCCAGCACCAGGGGGCAGCCGGCACTGGAAAGCCGTAAGCGCTGTGAGGTTGGTCAGTGGTAGCAGGGGCACCACCGTCAAGCCTGTGCTGTCCAACGAAAGCTTCAAATGACGGAGCCGTGTGACAGCTGCCATACCCTTCAGGGACCCCTCGAATGCGGGCAAGCTGTCCTCACAGTAAGACACCTCCAACCAATTCAAGGCTGAGAGCTTGTGCAGCTCAGAGACATGCACCCCGTGCTGGAGGGATATGTGGTATATTATAAAAAGGTTAGGGCAACTGCTGACGAGGCTGGACAAGTCTGCAGCACCCCATGCGGAGGGAAGGACAGCAGCACCCCAGTCCGACCAGCGGTTGACATGCAAAGAAGTGAGGTGGGGCATCCTGCGTGTGGCAGGAAACACATATGACCACACACCCCTAGGAAGCTTCGGCTCGATGATCGTTAAGGAGCACAGCTTACTGCTAGCCGTCAAAGCTGAGTATGCAGGGCCGACAGCAGGCCAGCTCATGCCATTCTGGGTGTGCACAGACAGCTCCGTCAGGTGCCGCAGCCGAGCCATGCCACACAAAAACGAACCAGGCCCGTCGATAGGGCCCTCTACGGGACACTCAATATCAAAGTGCAACAGGCCTGTGGGAAGCACGGACAGTATCCCTGCCTCGACTTTTGACTGCACTTCATCTAACCAGTGCGTTGTTGAAGCCAGCTTAAGCCATGTGAGAGAGGTTGGGAAGGTGAAGCCAGGCACACTACCGGGTCCAACTGCTGCTGTACAGTCAGCCTTAAGATGCAGTTCCTGCAGGTTTGTGAGGGCCCCCAGCTGCTGTAAGTTCTCAACAGACAAGCACAGCACATCCAAGAATGTGAGGAGTGTCAAATGCGGCAGGGTGGCACTGCTCAAGCCTCCAACGTAGTTTTCCTCGTCTCCATCAGCTGAGGTCGACACATGCAAGTGCAAATGAACCAGACTCGACAAGCAGTCCAGCACAGCACCTGCAGGAGTGTCCATTATGCCGCCACCGAATATGTCCAAGCGGGTCAGTTTGGTGCTCACACCCAGCTGGCCATCTGCTGATATCAATCTCAGTGGACCGCAGGCATCAAGTCGCAGGTCCTCAATGTTGGGGCAGGGCAGCTGCTGCAGTGGTTGATCAACAAAGCCGAGCATGTCCAGGCAAGTCACGTATTGACCGTGTTGGAAGAGCCATTCCATGACGTGATCGTGGTGCTGGTTTTCCACGCTTAGGAATCCTGCAGGCTTCCAGGCACCGCAGCACAGCCTCAACTCCTGCGTTGCTGCTACTGCTGCAGCATGTAGCTTGCTGCTCACAAGGCAGCAGCTGGTCAGTCGCTCTTTCAGGGGAACGTGCTGCATCACGAGCTTGAGGATTTCATCTGGCAGAGAGGCAAGACCCAGCATGCTGCCAGACGGACAAGGAGAAAGAGAGGCAGCACAAGTGGGGCAGATCAGATTGATACGAAACGGATCGCGACCGACCAGGATACAATGAAGGGTGACAAAATGCCGTGCACGTCTCACGCTCCCTAGTAAAGCAAGGGGACGAAGTGGCTGTCAGGTTGGCATGCTACTCAGGTCAAAGTTTGACCGTCAAACTGACAGCTACAGCCTACACCGGTAGTCTGCAAGCCTCAAGGCGTGGCATGAGGCGTGTAGCATGGATCTCAGCAACGTGTGAGGTCGTGCCAGCCTTTCAGTTATATCAAGGGCATGGGCCAGCATGCCTTGTGAACCCTGCCAGGCTGGCTGCCCAAGGCAAGTTACTGCAGCGGTGACCGTACACCAGGATCTGCTAGCTGGCAACTGAAGTTCAGCCGTGCGTCTCAGCACGGGCTTCAAAGCTGTGCAAACACTGTGCCACAGCTGTGTCGGACACAAGCCTCCTCTCCTTCTACCACTTCTACTACTAAACTGGATCAGGGCCACACTTGACCTGATCGCCCTATCAGGAGCCAAACCTGAGGCTCACTGAGCCCTGAAGGCATAAGCACTTGCCACGAGACACATAGCACGGCACATGCACCACGCATGTATTCATGGCATGCTCGACTTGAGCACCGGAGTGACCCATAGTTGACAACTTTCAACCCCGGCATCAATTGCATGCTCAGCACCCATAGTTGACTACACCGCTGCGGAGGTCCAGAAGCTCCGCCGGGCGACATGACGGACCACCCGTGTCCACAAACATGCCAGCAACCGTTGCAATGGCAGGCTGCCATTGCCACCCACTACATCACTGCCATTCACAACCCCTGGCCTTGCTACTGCACCAGTGCTGTTCCAGCTCTCAGGAGCAGTAGTACTAGTGTTGCTAGGAAACATCGCTGACCCGTTTGCGGTCATCGTGAAGTTTGCAGGTGCACTGGCGGCCAGGTGGCTTGTGCTGTTAGATGCATTTGCAGCCTGCTGTGATAGCTCTTGCTGCACTGCTGCTGCCACGGCTGCATCTGCTATGGCTTGCAGGCGTGCATTCAGGGGTTGCCTCGGTGGGAAGCCGCACACAAGGCCCCCGCAACACCTGGAGCACAGCATAACAGAACAGCAGCGGCCTTTTCAGTAGCGGCTGTGTAACGTGCACAGCATGTGTGACACTGCCAGTAGCGGCTACTCACGGCAGATCAGTCTGAAAGGCCGTAATGATAAGAGCATGACATGCTGCTTCTAACTATCTTGCACATCTTCTCAACCAGCTGCAAACAGCAATCCTTGCCGATAAGGGGAAGCTGACATCATTGTACAATCTGCAGTGCAGCCCACAGGTCAACGGGTGCAATGTCTCAGATGGTAGACTCTGGAGAATTAAAGCAGATCAGCCATGACCATGCTTGCTGAGATCCCTGCTTTGTCACCCTTGCAAAGTTTGCAAGGGCGGCGAAGCACTTGCATCTGCCCTCAGGGTGCCCTCAGGGACTGCAACCAACTGCAACTGCAGCATGATGCTGAAGCATATGCCACCTCAGCTGGTCTAGCTACCAGCATCACGGTGACGAACCCTTTGGGGGGGTCCACCTGACAGCCAGCAACACCTCAGGTGAAAGTGTCAAACTCAATGTGCAGTGCAGTGTGCACAGGTACTTCAAGCCTTGAAGGTGCACTGCATGTGCACTGCATGTGCAGGGCTGGTACAGCCTGGCGCAACTTCCATTTACAGCCACCTGCTTCCCTGTAAGTTGTAAGTTGCGGCTGGCTGACCTGCGCCTCTTCTGCAGCCACAGCAGCATTCAACCCAGTGGCTGGCTTTGGGCTGACGCTGCTGATGTTGGCTGTGCACATCGATGACATGTAGTGGGTTTGTGGTTTTGATTATGTGCACAGGTACTTCAAGCCTTGAAGGTTGCAATCACTTGCCAAGTGAGTCACTTACTAACTTAGTGAAGTTCATGGCATGTCGGAGGTGACAGATTGCATGCAGGCATGGAGAAACTGTGCCACGCTGTTCAACGCGAGGTGTGCAAACTACTGTCTGTAAGGACACCACCACCGACCACTGAGGCCACCTACCGAGCATTCAACAGGGTGTGATACACCCTGCCAAAGTGACCATGTGGTAGCATCACCAGGCCATTGACGTGCACTCCATGCCGTACAACATTCACGCCTGAAATGCAGCACAGGTTGCAAGCTGCTGTGCATGCAAGCTGCCGTCAATGCTGGATGTAAAGCCGGCTGCTGCTGATGCTGGATACCTGCGTGAACAACCGTTGTTCAGTAGAGATAGTATCTCCTGGGGCCATCTGCTGTCTGCTGCTACTATGGATAAATTGCTTCTCTTGCCAAGTAGTACAGTACTAGGATCTCATTGTATTACACTCCAAGGGGATTTCTGCCCCTCCTGATCTGCTCGACTCCCAACAGCAGATACTCACTGCACAAGAAGGCAGTTTCAGGCGTGCCTTGCCAGGCACGAACCCCGTCACATGACCCTTGCACGCTCAGGAACTCAACATGCGCATGAAGCAAATGTCATGCCCATTCAACCACTTGACAACTGGCCATTCTGATGTGGCATACTCACCCACTGCTGCTCACGCTACTCTCAGCACTGGCAAACAACTCAAAGAAGAGCCAATTGGGCAGCAGCCAATCGGTCCTGACATCCATTGTGACAACCACACACTATGCTCATGCTGAGCAACATGTCGGACACAGCGTGGCTACACATGTACACTACGAAGCCATGCCAAGAAATGGCGTACACACAACATGGCAGCCATGGCATGCCACACTGTGGCTGAGCTGCTGCACACGTTCATGCACTTCGCACAGTGTGCATCTACAGTGTGCTGTGTGCTACATTACCTTTGGCAAATGATTCAGCCCAAGATAAACCTGAAATGGCAAGAAAAGAATGCCAGGCAATACGAGCCAGGCACCACTCAACTAGTCACACCACTCCGATTACTTAATGTACTGAATCTCATTCGATACTCAGCACTACAGCATTGTTTGTTGACGTTCAATCACAGTGTGATGCCATCCCATACCGCACATGTGCACTGATGGAGGTGGATGGCGAGGCCAGCACGCAGCCGGACGGCAAGTGCAAGCTGCGCGAGGCAGATCCCTTCAACAAGCGCACAGGTGCGCTTTCCAATTCAAAATGTGCGCTGGTAATTGTCAAACCATGTTGCAGTCCACAAACATGGTGCGGGCATACATAGGGCTGAAGTAGACAGGTGTTCAAGATGTGACCCTTCAAATGTCATGGTTCAAGATACACCCATCGGAACAACACTCCACCATCAACAGCATCCACAACAGCAAGTGAGGGCGGACTAATGAGTATTGTCACTTGCCATGTGTACTGGACTCCATGCAGGTGGTGCCTTGTTTGCTTTCTGTGCTTGCGGCTTCATGTTTCCTCCCTTGGAGCTCCCAGACTGTGAGTCCACGCGCATGGTGCTTCTGTACGTCCTGACCCTCTTCAAGGACCGTTCAAGCTTCACGCACGATGAGGGCCAGACCTACATTGGATTTGACGACATGTGCCACCTGCGCCGGCTCATTGAAGCCAGGGTGGACCAGCACCCTCGCCTCACAGACTTCCTCGCCCAGGTGTGTTGTAAAAATGCGGTGAGCGTGTGCATGTAACTGTCAGGACAGCCGCCACACCGAGGCATGCACTTTTTTTGAGTGTCAGTTTGTGCCGCTAAGGTGCCGCTATAACACTATTGTGACATGCGCTGCAGGTGACAACTGTGGTGGACCACTTCCACTTCAAGTCTCACAAGGGCGCCTACTGCCAGACCAACACCAACCCATACACACACACTGAGCTGAAGGACGCTGCTAACCTGTCGGTGTGTGAACAACGTTTCAAATACATTGCACGGCACAAGCGCAGCATGCGGTACATGAACCAGGCACGTTTCAACTTCATGCTGGCTATGATCTGCTGGCTGGACCACAAGGCACGCAACAGTGGCTTCCTGTGATGGGTGGTAGAGTATGTTGCTGTGGGGGTGTTCTTTATGCAGCGCTGTGTTGCGCACTAGTGCAAGAGTGTTGTTTCACTACATGCCTGCTGCGCTGGACCAGCTGCTTGTAGCACATGCTTGTGTGATGCTGATGTGTTGGTATGTAGTGCTGTTGTTATGGGCCTGCAGGGGCTTGGTGAGGATGGTTGGCAGTATGCATGTCTCTTTTGCTGCTGAGAATGCTTGCTGTGACATGCTGTGCTGGACCACTAGATGCTGATGATGTGCTTGAAGGGTGCTGCTGAGTGTTGGTTTCATTGCTCTAGCTGTAATAATGTGCACACTGGGCACACGCTGGGAGTGGATGATCCACAGTGGATGTCCAGGGGGGAGGGCAAGTGTGGACAGCAGCTCCGGGCCACGATGGGACGCTTCGAATGCACTTTCATTGTAAACAACTGCATTATTAACCCGCGATCTGCTGCAGCTGGATACGGCCTGTGGCCGGGAAGACGGGAAGTGAAGGAAGACCAGGAAGGACATGTGGGACAGGGAAATGTAGATTTCCGCAAAGCACACAAAGAATTCCGGATGGAAATCGAGGAGCAATTCTGGAAGTAGAACTAGGAAAGCAGGAAGGGTTTCTGAGAGGAGGGCAGGAATGTGGGAACAGTTGCGAACAGGAAGCGCTTCCAGCATGAAAGCCTGAATTCAACCTTTCTTAGGCCCTTCTCACGAAATTCCGGCTTCCCTAAAATAGTATGTGACCAAGTAACGAAAGCGGTTCAAGATGCCCGGCCTTCGTGGTTGGGTTAGTGAGTTAAAAGCCGGCTGTGGTGTGTCACTTGCCTGCAACTCTCCTGCTTCCTTGCGATCTCTTCGGGGCGGTTGGCCAGTATTGACGTGCGAGCCAGGCTGGTGTAGGTTGACCGTCCATTCTTGCTTGTTAAGTACCTATCGAGCCAGAATGCCAGAATGCCAGACTGCCAGACTGCCAGACCGCTGCTCGTGCGGACGGAGGGCCGCAGGTCAGCAGTCTGGCAGTCTGGCGGTCTGGCTCGAAAGCTTTCAACATACAGCACGCCCGTCTGTCAACGACCAGGCAATCGAGATTTGTTCCGATGTGACATGGAACACACCGGCCACTGCAGTTGCAGAAGGATGTGGATGAATGAGCAGTGGGAAACTGAATGGGCGGCTGTGGGAGAAGTGGGAAAATGAATGAGCGGGCATATGTGCTGTTTATCTGTGCCTATCTGTGCCTAGCAGACATTTATGCTGCCACCCACGCAGCAGAAAGTTTGCAGTAGATGAGGGGGGGGGGGGGCAACTCAATCCCGGGATTGAGTGATCGTACTGCTGGTTAGTAGGCCAACCTACTGGCTGCAACGTTGCAACCAGCAGGTCAAAAGTGGTCCACCGTAGTGCTGAGGCTGAATTTAATGTACAGCTCCTCCTGCACATGGCGTGTCCAAGCAATGCTGCGCAGTTGCCAACGTTAGCCCGGCTGCATTGAAGTTTTCAAATCTTCTGCTGCAGGCTCATCTGCCCAGACCGTCTCAACACACTATTACGTATATTGAAATTGAACTTCAGCACAGCACTGCTAGGGTCCACATTACAACCCCAGCTGCTGTTGATGTAATGATGGGCTGTGGCTCACACAGCCCACACTGCACTGCCTCCTTTCGACCGGCTTCTCTTCGACCATTTTAAATAATGGTACCTCATAGTGAATCCTAGCACAGACTGGGGTACGCGTGGTAGTAGCTAAAGCTAGTGATCAGTCACTACTAGTGGTCAGACTGGGGTACTCGCTGATAGTAACTAGTGCAATGTGCAGCAATGGAACCTACAGTTTGGTGCATGTACCCCAAATCTTATTTTACTATGATAAGTAGAGTTTACGTCACAAAGCTTTACCAAAAGGCGAGTGCTGCTTCTTGACCTTCTAGGCCGTAGCAACCGCGCACTTATTCACCCACAAGCAACATTTTGATCATTCGTTCATGCCTCGCAAACATGCGGCGTGTTCTGTACGCAGTGAGGTGGAGCCTTCCGGAGCAAGCACACCGCAGACAAGCCAAAGAGCACAGAAGCTTTAGTATCGCCTAGTGGCCCCGTGAAACAGGCAGACGCATCCTACAGCACCCGGGTGGCAATGGCACAAGACATCCTTCCTGCGCTGAGATTTGTGCTGCCTGATCCTTTAGAACTAGAGGAGCAGCAGGAGCTTGCGGTGCTAGAGCCTTTCCTTCGTCCAACGACTGTCAGCCTTGACAGCCTTCTTCAGTATGCCGAGGATGAGCAAGCAGCAGCAGCAGGTGAGTGGCAGTACCTCAGTCACTGAGTGCAGTAGTGGTGGTCACTCAGCGGCATTTTCACGTGACACCATCCATAACGTTTGCTACCAGACCGGATCTTGGGATTCCAGCTCCCACAGAGAGTAATATCTGAGATACAGTAGCCCCCTACCTGCCAGCATGGCCTTCTTAGTACAAGTACAGCAAGCCTTGCACTGGTGCCGCTGTCATCGTATGTGTGTGTGCTGGTGCTGGTGCTGCAGCCAAGATACTGACCAGCAAGCTGCCTGAGGGCTTTGTGGTTGAGGCAGCAACCATCCTGTCGCACCTGTCAGAGGAGGCACTGCACCTGGCAATTGCTCATTGTATGGTCAGGAGGTGAGCAGGAAGCAGCATGCACCTGACGCAATGTGCCGTCTGTCAGACAGTCGGCAGTGTTTTGCACCCACCAGGAGCGTAAACAGCATGACAGCGTTGCGCAGCAAAAGATGTTTGTATGCCTGTTGCGTGAGCAGCAGCACCGCAGAATGCATGCATTACGCGCCACCTTCTGAAAGCAGCAGCTGCAGTGTGGCGCACCCACACCGTGTGCTAGTTGGGTGCAGGGATGCAGCAGCTAGCATGAAACATGTGGCGCCCGTGTGGTGCACCCAGGATACATTCAAATGCCGCGCTGTGCACCACTTGTGCTGCATGTTGTTGCCTCTGACAGGGGGAGAGGGGGGAAGGCCCCCGAATCACCACCCGCTGAGGACAAGCCGGGGTCCAAACGCACCATATCAAACCGCCGATCATCGATGCTCACGGTGATAAGGCGGAAGCTGTATGTGTTGGTGAGTCACGCACGGCATGACCAAGGCTCTGGAACTGACAGCTGCACACACACATATGCATGCAGTCTCTCTGTCGACACTCACCTGCGGCTACACCGCGCTGTTGCTGTCCGTGCAGCACAGAGTCTTAGATCGCATGTGGTATAACGCTCGGCCTGCCTGTTTGGCTTATCAACTCATCATGACTGCTGTCAGTGTGTCGTAGCTCCACTTCACATGCGCAGTGTGCTGCTTGCAGCGCATAACCTTCTCCAGTCACTGAGCGGGCTACGGCTGATGTTCTGTGCGCCTTTTCAACACACCCTGTTTGCACTACAGCTGTGACACGCACACACGTTGTACCACCTGTTGCATGCAGGCAAACATTTTCTTCAGTACAGCACCAGCAGCAGGGGGAGCAGCAGCAGCCGCAGCTGCTGGGCTGGTTGCACCGCCACCCATCCCAACCGCTGACAGGAGAGTGCGTCGCAGGGCTGGAGAACACATGCCACAGTCGCAGCCACAGCCACTGCTGCAGCAGCAGCAGCAGCCGCAGCCGCAGCTGCAACAGTGCGCCCCGTCGGCACAGCAGCAGCTGCTGCAGCTGCACTTGACGCAACTGCACGGCAGCAGTAGCGACAGCGGCCTGCCCTTTGCTGCGCACGGTCCCCAGCTGTTCCCTGGAGATATCAGCAGCACTGGGCTGCTGCTGTCTGCTGGCACCCAGTCTTTCAATGGGCTATCCAGGTCTGCCAGCCTGTCCACCTGCTCCACAAGCTGGGGGGGTGGCGGTAACATGCCAGCAGGGGCCGGCGCCTTTGCAGAAGGCTTGGATCACTCAGGGTTTATGGAGCCTTGGGGCTTAGACCCTGGAGGCAGCCTCCACACGATGGCTGGCAGTGTGCCTGAATGGTCGGGCACCTCACTGGCCCTTGGCCTGCCAGTCTGTGTGGCCACACAGGCTGTGTGGCCGGGTGCCTACCAGGCCCCTGCCCTGCCCTTGGGTGGCGGTCAGCAGGTGCAGCAGCAGTACACTGCGGACGCTCTGCTGGCCCCCTTCCCAGCTCCTGGGGGACCAACACTGGGGTGGGGCCATGAGGCTGCTGCGGGTGTACCACTGGGTGTGCCACCGGCTCCGGTGTCTGTCTTTGACCCCGCATTTCAGTCTTCAGCGGTGCCACACAGTGCAGCACCCCAGCCAAACAGCAACTTTGCAGTGACGCCAAGTGCTGCAGAGCTGATGGTCCTGCAGCAGCAGCAGCAGCAGCAGGTTGTTATGCCACAACAGCAGGGGACAGTGAATATGCAGCACCTCTTGGATGCACAGCAGATGCGCATGTGTGCAGTCCAGCAGCAGCCGGAGAAGCAGCCGCCACAGCAGCTTCAGGCTGCACCTAGTTCAGAGGATGAAGAGCTGCTGAACTTCCTGTTGGAGTCCTTCCCCATCCAGGTTGCCGCATGGGAGAACTAGCGCGGCACTGCACATGGAATGCTGCCGTGCTGTGCTGTGCTGTGCTGTGTGGTGCGTTGTGGCTGAGCTGGGCTGGGATGGACTTCACTGAAGTCCCCAGTGGGATTGTTTGAGTGGTTGGGCATGAGGGCTTGGTGCCCATGCCCATGATGCCATCATGCGCGGCGCTGTGCTGTATATACATGGACGATGTATGTACAATGTACAAAATTATTCATTGTGCAGGCCCCCTGGTGTGCCTCAAGCCAGGTGCTCAGGCCTCCGTCAGACTTTGTTATTGTGTGTGGCTGTGTCCACAGCGTCAACCAGTCAGGTGCATCAGGGGCTAGTGCTGCTGGCAGTCAACTGCTTTTGGCAGTATGTGCTGCCCGCTTGATCAATTGATGAGTGATCGCAGGTTCTAATATCCAGCAACCTGAGTGGTCCATGCAGGGTACTGTTAACAACGTGACAATGTTAACCAACGTTGGCGTGGTGCCAGCCTGCTGCATTCTTGGTTCTTGCACCACTGTGGTGCTTTACGTATTACGTACACATCATTTAAGGGTTTCTGTTGTTGCGCACCTGCCACTGCTGTGTCACCATGATTGGGCTTTAGTGAATCTTGTGGTTGACAGTTTTTGCACGGCTAGGCTGTGATTGCTTTCTAATCCGGGCACGAGATGACATCGTCGAATTCCTGTACGGTACGGTCATGTCCTCATCTGCTTTGTGTGGGTCATGTGTTCATCTGCTTTGCATGCAAAGATGTGTTTGCCAGTATGACCTTCCTGCGCGTGCCTGTCTGAGACCGGAGGGGCAAGTGTAGCGCAGGGATTGTTACCAAAGTGAATTGAACAATAGACTGTGTGTAGTTTGGCATCTTGTTTTTGGCATCACATCTTGTTTTCGGCATCACATCTTGTTTTTGGCATCACATCTTGTTTTCGGCATCACATGTAGGTTTTCAAAAACAAAACAAAACAAAAAACCACTCTTGTTTTGGCATCACGTTATGCAGGTTTCTCCATTGGCTGGGTCTCTGGACCAGGGCATCTAGATGCATACCCGTCTTGGAGGGGTGGGGATCACCCTTGGTTTCGAAGCATTGGCACCATGGCAGATCCTGATGTGCAGTTGGCAGCTGCCCGGGGGGGGGGGTGTCATGAAGTTGTTACGGAACGGTTGCTCTCAAATTCTTGCATTTCAGTAAACGCATGCATAACTCTGCACAGGATGTGCTGCCTTACTGTTTGCGGTCTGCCTTGGATTACCGTGACGGCTTCTTGAGCAGATTGATGTATGGGTGCATTTGCGTGACAGTATACGGGTGTATGTTGGCTGCATTCATGGTCGGAACTCTTCCTTGCTGCACCGCACAACCAATGCCACAAACCAGGGTGCCACATTGTGACAGTATACGGCATGGCGATACTGTTGCTGCCGAAGCCCCGCATGTTGGTGGGGCTTTTGCCTACCGTCGTATTTTTGGTTGGCACGACATGCACAAGAGGCTCTTTGCCATTCAGGTTGCAAGAGACTCAGGCAGGTGGTGCTATGCAAAGGACCCCAACCGGCATTGGCCAGCAGGTGTTACTAATTATGTTGTTGAATTTCTCAAGGTTACAAGCTGCACACTCTAGCAAAGCTGTATGCAGCTGTGGCACTCAACTATAACCATTCCGGGGAGTTGAGACCCTTGGAAGGTCACCCAATTGCTGGTGCTAATGTGCAATGGAGGGTCAGGCTTGATACAATTAGTGTTGCGAAGGCCATCTTGGATGTGGTGTTGTCTGCACGTCTTAATGGTTCTCAGCAGTGCTCAGCTAATAGGTATCTAATTATGGTGCCTGGGTTTCATGGAGCATTTCACACTGTCACCGAGCAGCTACGTGATGCATTCAATGGCAAGCATCCAGATGTTGTACATGTGTTGCACAAGACGCAAGTTCCTGAAGACATCCAGAGGGACCTGACGCCCTTGATGGCATACCACCACAACACACTTTTGGGTGTGACTTGGGGTAATGCAATTTTCATGGCAAGCAATCTGTCGCAGCAAGACAGTGATCATATTCAATAAGTTACAAGTGGACCTTGTGTGTGCGACCCTACCCACCCTTTGCATAGCACCTTCGCACCTTTCGTGAAAGTGGATTGTTGATTCTAGCCTGGAGGCGCATTGCGCTGCACTTGGCACCCTGACGAGGGCTGCCGCTGTCTGCTGCCAGCAGATGCGGCATCAGCTTGATCATCAGCAGCAGTGCTGCTCAGGGCAATTTGCCCTACCGGTGCCCTTCCTTGGCGATTTTGTGCTGCTTTTGATCACGTGTCAAGACTGCTGCCTGCTGCGCCAGTGTGCATAAGTGTGCATAGTGGGCGTAAGCCGCAGGCGGACCATTCATGAGGTGTTGTCTGGTGATCCTGTATCGATCTTTCGCGGACCTTTTGTAAGCCGAAGAGCAGTGGGGCGTCAGATTATGCGCAGGCGCGCTGTGATGACTGTACTGCCAGCAAAAGTTGTGAGTCCCACCTCAGTCGAGCTTGGAAGCCTTGGGTAGAGTCAGCTGTTTGATTCAGCTGGCGCAGGGGCTCACACACTATGTTTGCCATGTTTGGCAATGATATGTGTGAGCAGTTTGTCAGCAAGGTGCACGTGTGCGGGTGCGCAGTAGCAACAATGGTGCCAGTGCCTCTCACAGTGGCTGTAAGTGGTAGTGCTTTAGTCAGGTGGGGTGCGGCAGGAGCACATGCAAGAACGATGTATACAATGTACCACGGTGCAGCACAGAACTCACAATGTGTTTGACATACGCATATCCGACCATACCAGTTTTACAGGTTGGGTACTCCATGCAGGCCAGCAACACGGCATGCATTAAAATGCAGGGTGCGCTAAACTCCACACCTTGCGCTCATGGGGTAAAGAACAGCCTCCAGACATTTTAGGCAACGATTCTGGTGTCTGTTCCGTGATCATCGTGTGCCCCTGGAAGCAGCGGACCTGTCGCGCCGCCCGTGCGCGGTGTTGGCGTTGAGCGAATCGTCGCCTACTCAGATGCCCGGCAGTCATGTACAGAAACAGTTTGGAGAGCCTGCAAAGCAAGTTCCTGCTATTTGCTATCCGCTCGCCGTCGCGGGTGGTTTTTTCACCTGACTCTATAACGTCATGTCGACGGTTAGAGCGACAGCACAGACGGAAAGCCTGTGGCTGCTCTACTCTGGTGATTGTAATTGTGCACTTGTTAAGCCAGTAGACTGTACTTAAGTATGCTTGAAGTACGAGGCCGTCTTCGCATCTGGAGCATCTTTGTGCTGCAGTTGTTGCTGCTGCTCCAAGACAGCAACAGCACGCACCTCAGCCATCCACGCAAGCTCCTCCAACACAGCAGCAACAGCTCAACACCAGCAGATCAATGCCCACAGAGTTCATTTCAGTGCACAGCACCTCCATGCAGCATCTGGCCATGCCTCCAAGGTTGGACTGCACAGAATGACTACTGCACTTGCAAGTGCAACTGCACCTCGCCACCAGGCTTCACAGGTATGCATACATATGTACCTCCAGGACCCGCAAACGTTCAGTGGGGCACTGTGCATTTTCACAGAGTCTAAGATGCATGCATGACTTGACCTCATGCCTGCTAAGATAATGACGTACGCAGTGCCACTGCGCACGCTGCGCAACAGGCTTCAACACTGTCACACACCACCAGCAGCAGTGCTTGAGACACATGGCAGCACCAACAGTCTTCTTCATGTGTGTCCATTGGCTTGTCATAGATGCAAGCAGTGCAGCCCCAGCTGCAGCCTGCATGGTTGAACCACGCACCACCGTAGCAGATGACACCCAGCTGTGCTGCTCTCAGCCCCGCCCAACACTGCTGCCGCAGGCCTATCCACTAACACCAGCAGCAACGTCAGCAAGCAGCCAGCCACGAGGTTGAATGCTGCTGTGGCTGCAGAAGAAGCACAGATCAGCCAGCCGCAACTTCCAGGGCAGCAGGTGGCTGCGAATGGAAGTTGCGCCAGGCTGTACCAGCCCTGCACATGCAGTGCACAGTGAGTTTTGACAAGGGGTTGTGGCTCCACACGTAGGCCCTGTTACTTCAAGTGCTGCGGCCGCCACAGTAGTGGCAGTAGCATCCAGCAGCTGCGTTGGTATCAGCATGTGCTGAGCATGGTAGCAATCACTGAGAGCAGATGCAGGTGCTTCGCCGCCCAGGCGAAAGCATGGATCACTGATGTGGTGCAAGCTTGCAAAAGCCACTCATTGGATCAGCCTGACCTGCTTGGATCGGATAGAGTCTACTAGTCTGAGCTCTGGATGCCAGCGTCTACCACGTTGGCAACACCTGTGGGTTGAGCTGCAGCTTGCTAGTTTCACCATATTGGAGCGCATTGCCGCCGTGAGTAACATATTGCCACACAGGTTTTGCAAGTTCAAAAGTTGTACTGGCCGCTATGAGACCTGGCCGCTAGGACGGCTGGGTCGGTGGCGTCCACCATGCTGAGCGCCGCTTGAAATGCTGCTGCTGACCTGTGACGCTGTGCTGCAGGTGTTGTGGGGGCCTTGTTTGCGGCTTCCCTCTGAGACAACCCCTGAATGCACGCCTGCAAGCCATAGCAGATGCAGCCGTGGCAGCAGCAGTGCAGCAAGAGCTATCACAGCAGGCTGCAAATGCCACAAACAGCACAAGCCACATGGCTGCACCTGCAAACATCACCATGAACGGGTCAGTGATGTTGACTGGCAACCCTACCAGTACTGCTGCTCCAGAGAGCTGGAACAGCACTGGCACAGTAGCAAGGCTAGGGGTTGCAACCCCCATCCCAATTGAGAATGGCAGTGATGTGATCGGCGGCGATGCCAGCGAGGCTGGCATGTTTGTGGACACGGGTGGTCCATCGTGTCGCCCTGCAGAGCTTCTGGACCTCCGCAGTGGTGTAGTCAATTATGGGTGCTGACTCAGCATGGCATGTCATGTCATGGTGCGCTTGTGGTGGCATGTGTTTTGACATATGCTCTTTCCTGGGCATATTATGCGTCTTGACCAACAAGGTGCCGGGCATTCCAGGGTGATCGGGCGTGGCCCTGATTGAATTCAGTAGTGGAAGTTATAGAAGGAGGAGGATGCTTGTGTCACACAGTGTGTGCACAGCTTTGAAGGCCTTGCTGAGCCGCACATCTGTGCTTCAGCTACCAGCTAGTAGAGCCTCGTGTGCGGTTACCGCTGTAGTACAGTGCCTGTGCCACAGGAATGATTCCACTGGGCCTGGCGGGATTCACCAAACATGCTGGCCCATGCCCGTGATATTAGTGAAAGGCTGGCATGAGCTCTCGCGCATCATATCCTATAAGTAGTACTGGCCCAGTAGCTGTCCTACAGTGTACTACAGTGTAGTACAGGTGTAACATTCGATTTATCGGTCTATCCAGCAGCTGCTGCTGCAAGGTGCTTGTCGCAAGCAGTGTGCTGAGCCTCCCTGCTGTACTGAGTACAGCGATCGTGATGCGCGCAGCAGGTGCCACTCACCACCCACCAAGGACGGTCCTTGCCACAGTGGTCGTAGTCATCAGAGCATGAACTGCTGCTCCACCAAGTACATCGCAAGGCGCTGGGTGTTACTGACGCCTGCGCAATTCCTTTGATTGCAGCTGATAGTGCTATTGCAGCAAGCAAACTGAGACTGCGCAAAAGTATGTGCGGATGAGACCAGTCAAGACCAGACAAGAGATGGGCACAGATACTGAACTGCTGCGGCCTCAGGGCAAGCTGTCTGCTGGGCAAATGTGTTTTTGAGGCAAGAAGCACAGCTGAGCTGCAACAAGACAGCTGAGAGGTTGCCTGAGAAAACACTGACCATGAAGACACTGATCAAACTTAGTAAGTAATTGAGAGATCACTGGATTACCAATACCAATACCAATATTGCAGGGGGTTAACCCTCTTCCCCGGCACTGGCCAGCGAGCAGGTCTGCTCATGGGGGCTTTCACATATTAGCACCCTTCCTCGCATTCGAGTGGGCGATTGAGATCACCCGCACAAGTACGTCAATTCCGGTACCCGATAAGCCCCGGGGTAGGGCTCCCTCGCAGAGTCGGATCAGCCTGAGCCCCACAGTAAGGTTGTGAGGGTTGCAGTGGTTGGAGCAGTTGGAGCAGTTGAAGCAGTTGGAGAGGTCCTGTGGTAGCAGTTGTGGCAGCAAGCCGTGGCAATTGCAGCAGGTGTGTCAGGTTTGAGCCCGCATGTGTGTACAACACACTGTGAAGGGCCAGGTTCAGGTCAATGTGCTGACAGTGTCATGCACTTGGAAAGGATGTGCCGCCCAAAAGTGGTGTGCGTCGTCCAAAACAACTCGGTAACAATCCTCGCGCTACAGGGATTCGAACCCAGGTCTCCCGACACTAGGACAGGTATGCTTAACCTCAACACTACGAGGGAATTACAAGGGATTACAACGACGCGCAGACAGACTCCAACACACAGCGACTGCTGCTCTGAGGCTGCAGCTGCAAAGCAAGTGGACTTGATAACCTCTGAGTGCGGTAACAAGCTGCTAGCAACAACCGGCCGGCTGGGTTCAGTTGCAACGTAGTTGCTTGAGAAACCCGTGTAACACCTTCATTCATTCATTAAAAAACCGGCCAAAGCTTCACCACGTTGGCAATCCTTTTGAAGCAGGAACAGCACGTAGTTGCTTGAGAAACCCGTGTAACACCTTCATTCATTCATTCGAACAGCACGTTGAACCCAGTGTCACTCGCAGTTTTTTTCAACTGAAGCTACTCAACAGACGACCATGCTGCAAGCCGCCCCAGCTGTGACAACACTGGACCAATGCATGAAGCAACCAACAACAAGCACTCCTCTGCTTCATCACCACAGCTGGGCACTGGCTTCACAACTGCTGCAGCTGCACAGCATAACTGCTGAGCTGACAGTACTGCTAGACAATCAGGCTGCTGTTTTGGCGACACACACATGTACGCCATGACAGCTGTCGTGCGCAATTAGCTGTCACTGCCGAGAACATACACTACACAGCAGGAGTAAGCAGGGCTGAACCCCACCCCCCTGGCAGTGCCGTGCAATGCACAAGCCAACAACAAGAGCTGCTCACTACAGCTGACGATACAATGTGGTGATGTGCACAACATGACTGGCTATGCTGAATGCAAAGGCAGGCTTTCGTCCATGTGTCCACCAAAATCCACCACTCAACCACAACACCCATGCAAAGAGATGCAGACAACATCCTGTCAAAGAGATGCAGCACGCCCGCAGCCTCACATGGTGAAGTACAGAGGCGACGTGCAAAGCCAACTGGGGCGGGAGTGACCTTAGCGTCCTGCAGGTCCCCCCGGCATCCCAGGGCACACCTCCATGAAGTTGCTTCTAGTTGACACGCAGGGGCACTCCTCAACGTAAATGGACTTGATGACCATCTTGGACATGTGGTTGAGTGGGGGAAAGCCCTCACCGCTACCGGCGCACCACCCATACGCAGAGCAGTCCCAAATGGAAGCATACAACCTCATAGGGAGTGAGGGTACCCTGGAGCCGCGAAAGACCTGCTTTGAGAACCTCCACTCCTTCTCGTCAGCCACGCCATAGTGCATGTAGTTACCGCGCCCCGTGTACCTGTTATCTTCCAAAGGTAGACGCAGGGTAGCTATGCATGGAGTGAATAAGTACTGAATGCATCTAAGTGCGAAGTCCAGACCAAGATGAGTATTCTTTATAAAGCCGCAGCACGACAAGCTGTTTTGATAGGTATCAAGTGAAAGGCCAGTAATGGTTTTAGCTGAGATATATGCAGGTCTGGAGGTTGAAAGGGTGGCAGAAGGTGACAGGGCAACAACACACGTTGAGAGTCAGCAGTTTGTGTACAGTTTTCATGCAAAAGGTACTGAATGCCAGAATGTCATAACCTTTTGCCCAATTAGGCTATTGCTACGGAACTCAAGGTCTCCGTCTGCAGATCTAGTCTAGTCTGGCGACAGCGCGGACTCTCACCCGCTCTGTTCCCTCTCTTCCTGAACAGAGATATTTTCCCAAACACTGTCAAAACCAGAGATACTGCACTTTGACATGTTGGCTCTGGCACTCTGGCACTCTCGCACTCTGGCAGTCTGGCAGTCTGGCATGCTTGCAGGTTGCAGGTTATCTTTCTTTTAATGGCGTTTGCTCCCACCCTCCTATCTACGCCGTCTGACGGTGTGTTCACTGCGGGTTGCCGGCAACCAGCTGATCGGCGCTATGCTCCAATCAAAAGTCTATTTCGCGCTTGATGTGACGCTTCTTTGCGCAATTGTTGCAGCAAATCACATTGGTGAGTCTATCGGCGTGTCAATGCTCTGTGCACACTAGTGTATTTGCTAACCCTACTCCCCCATGGTATCATACCATAGTGACAAGACTGCAGATGGCTTGATTACTGACAGCACCCTCGGTCCTAATGATCCTTCTGGCAGCGACCATCGCCACCCACTGATCCCCGCTTAGGTCTACACGCCGCCGCAGGAAGCCGCTTCCACTGCGGCAGTGGCCTTGCCTGTGACAGTTGAGGAATCTCTTCTCCTGGCAGGTGGGGTCATCCTTAGCTATGCTTGTGCACACAAGATATGCTGTCCTGAATCGAATTGCCCATTTCACAGGCTGGACACAACCACTGGGTGCACTGCAGTCAATACATGGTTGCGCTATGCATGTATGGAATGGCATGGAGTCACTGACATGGCATGCTGGTTGGAGGGTATCGTGTACCTCATGCATGCAAAGCTTTTGGATCAGTGATGTCTTTTGTAGGCAAAGACAGCAGAAGAGACTATGTCATCGTATGGTCCTCGGCTTTACCTATGAGCTTGTCAGCAGCATGCCCATGTGGATTGTTCTTAGACTAGCCACATTTCAACGCACGCAGCGCCCAGCTCCTGGTGACAAGCGGTGGCGCTGAGTGTGTTGACCGCATGGCACAAGGAATGTCCTAGATCCTCTGGCGTGTTGGTTTATGCCTGCAGCCTCAGAAAAATTTCAATAAAGCGTTTGCTGTCAACCTGTGTGACACTCATGTTTGCAGGTGCTGATGGCGTTTCTGTTGATCTGGCAGAGGCGGCAGCTGGCAACATTTCAACATCACCAAGTGTTACGATGTTGCCAACAGAAGTGTCAGAGGGCAACTCATCACCGTACCGGGCATTGTCTGTTGCTGGAGCCACGAGTGGCTCAATTCAATGGAACGGCATGTGGGCACAGGGTTGCGATATCCTCGGCAATGACATGTATGCCATTCCAACAAAACCCAAAGAGTGCGGGCCTCAATGTGTGGGAGCCCCAGGATGCACACATTTCACAGGACACCATACAAAGGTGAGCAGTTTGGTTGGTCAGTGATACGTATGATGACCGCCATATCATACCACAGCCTGTCACAGTGTGCATGGAATTGACACATGCAGCTGAGACCTTACACAGCCATACAAAAGTTGTCACAACAGAGTACTGTTGCAAAACAAGTGGCATCATGCACAAGTCATCACTGAGTCAATGGCAACATCATGCTGGGCATCTGCAATCGTTGAACATGCAAGAGCAAGGAATATACATCATGCAAGCTGTGACAATGTAAGGCCACAGTTTGAGACATCAGCACTGCCGCACGGCACAGGGCTGTGGTGATGTGTTGTGGTCTGAACAACCACATCGTCACAGCCACGGAAACGCTTGCGAGACTGCTGTGTGATGACTCCTTAACCTCACTCCTTGACATACATGCGTGCAGGTGGCACCTGCTTTTTGAAGTCAGACATCAAAGTCACACGAGCCAGGGCAACATTGTCCGGTAACTCTGCTACCGTGTGTGGCATTGTACACAGCACATCACAGGCACTCATTGCTTGGGGATCCAACAACTGGGCTTTTGGCTGTGATTTCTGAGCTGGTGGTTTTGCCTCGTTTCAGATTCCTGGCAAGCATTGTGGGGCCAAGTGTGCACATACAATTGGCTGCAGGTGTGTTGGATAAAGTGGAAGTGTGCAGGTATTCTGAGTAGTGTTGTTACAGCCCTGCCCAGTGGGCGGTAGCGCATTTACACATACCCATACTTTGATGTGGTTACTGGATGTTATGGTTTAAAATAGATACAATCATCCGCGGCATGCCCAGTACCCAGGTGCAAAATCAGAGAGTGCTTTGTGCAGCAGCCGTCCTGACACAACTTGTTCTGCAGTTGCTAGCTGCTGGCAGCGTAGTCAACAGTCGGTCACACTGCTTGTTTTGCAGTTGCGGCGTGTTGGTTTGTTAAGCTACCAAGTGTCACCCCGTGTGATAATAATGCTTGGAGAGTGTGTCAGGAGGGGTAGACCCCGCCGTCCTTACAGGGCGTGAAGCCAATGGGAGGTAATCCTATGGCGTTACTGGGTTAGGAGGGGGCCCTGAAGCATTATTATTATTATTAAGCTGTATATGACACCTGCACGATCTGCAAGATCAGTACTACTTGCAGTGCAAGTGTTTGCCAGATGTTTGTGCCGTAGGAATGCTGCCTGACTTTCCACATGTGCCTGTTGGGTGGGATGGTACTACTTGCAACAGCTGACTGGAGCTGTGTGCTGCCATGCTTCTTTTTGCAGCCACTTCGTTTGGTCCCAGCACAATGGAGGGACGTGTTGGTTGACGACAGGCAGATCGACAAAGTCGGCAGCCATCTTTACAGGCAACCCAGCCATGGTCTGTGGTGTGATCCCCCCAAAAGAGCAAAGCCCACCCCCTTTTGGTAGGTCAAGACACAGCCTGCAGTGCATGGGTTTATGAGAGACGCCTGATCTGTACCTTGGTGCGCCGCACTCAGTGGCACTCAGATGAGTAATATGGTACTAAAGGTTCTCTCATGAGCCTCGTAGCCTCCCTATAGGGTGTTCAAGCGTGGCCTGAACCATGTAACAGTAACAGTATGCAGGTGTCACACTGTCAACATGTCACGTTCTGCACTGTGATGCAAAGTATACATACGTATGTGATTGCTCAGGTCACACGGTGTACCATGCTCACTTTATGTGCTTGTCTGTCCATCCGATGCAGTGCATGCTGCTACCACCTTGACGTACAGATATGCCTTCAAGTGCGACTTCAACGGTCCTGTTTCCCGGAGTTTCAAGACTGCCAAGGCTGGGGAAGAAGGGTTGCGGGAGTGTGGTGCAGCTTGTTAGGATGACTTCAAGTGCACACACTTTGTCCACCGTGACGGAAGGTGCTTCTTGAAGTATCACCCAGACCGCATGAACACAGCTCCAGACAAGAGTGATACTGCAAATTGTGGACAAGTGCACTGGAAGTTCAATGTGGGGCTTTTCAGCAAAAGCTTTGACTGCTCCTTCAATTGGGCAGGGAAAAATAGCATCCACCGTATCACTTTGCCTTTGCCTGGCTATCAGGGGATTTCCCGATTTCCCGATACCTGTGCACTAATGTGTCTCATTAACAAGCTAAACTGGTGCACACACTGGGAGCTGAATGGTGACAAGTGCAGGTTGATCAACGCACAGCCACACCTTGGCAGTACCATTCCTGCAACGGTGACAGGCGCGTCAAAGTGCGGGGTGAACCTCGACTTGGACAATGACTTGGCTCAAAGGCTGAACATGAAACAGACGCTTCAGACATATGCACCCCGGTAAGTGAACCCCTCCATGGCGCTGCATCTGTGCTGTCATTCCTTCTGCTACTCATGTGTTGTGTATGTGTTTGATGCATCGGCTAGAGACCTTAGTGACTGATGGTCAATCGTTTGGCCTTGCAGTATCACACTGGCATCTTCATTGTGGTTGTGAATGACGATTACTTGCTTTTGCTTTGCAGGGTGCACCTTCACAGGAACGAGGAGCATTACCCCACCAGTGTGGCCAGAATACTGTCTGCCAGCACAGCTACTCTCTTGAACGATGGCAAATGCGAGGCAGCTTGGCCCACCTCATTCAACAAACCTGATAAGAGTGTGGCCGGTGTGCCTGTTTATGCGTTTTGGCGGCCTGTGAAGGCAGGTGTCATCCACCTGGTGTACTGGTTTTTCTACCCATTCATCGAGGGCAAATGTGAGTTTCACAGCGCGCCACAATCCAACACTGGTCACAGCCCAACACAGCAGGCAGTGCACCTGACAGCGGCTGATGTAGGTGTTGTGTCCGATGCATGACTGACACATGAATTGCTGACGCCCACGTGTGTACATGTGTTTGCAGTGTTTGGTGGGGATCACAATGGAGACTGGGAGCACCTTGTTGTGGTGTTGCAAGGAGGGAAACCGACAGAAGTCAGGTTCGGCTATCATGGGGCCACCAACAATGTCCCCTGGAGTGCAGTAACAAAGGTTGGCGGCTCACACCCAGTTGCATTTGCTGCCCGTGGTTCTCATGGCTTCTGGAAGCAGCCGGGTTCTCATTACTACCTGTGCAAGAGCAATGGACTGTTGCCAAAAGATGCGAAATTGACAGTTATTGGTGACTGTCTGACCCCCAGCAATGTGTGGGTGGGCTGGGTTCTAGGCCGTTTTGGGAGGGTTGCAACGGCAGCTGGCGCCATTCCTGGTGTGATTCCAACCGACGAAGCAGCCACCGGAACAGTCTGGGATACATGGCAAACAATGGAGGCGTTTGAATGGGGTTCCACCAAGAGAGCTTTGCCAGGAAATACAGAGTATGTTGATGCCAAGAACCCACAACTCCTGCCCATCTGGTTGAGGACAGCAGACCCAGACATAACGCCGTTGAAGTGGTGCAAGAGGTTTGGCAAAGTGACAGAGTGGGGCTTAGATGGAGTTAACAATCCGGTTGACCAGAAGCCAATGTGGATTGCAGAGTGAACATGCGAGCTGGCATGTTCTCAAGAACAGCCATCATGATGCTAGTGGCAGTAGCAACATGGGTCAACTGGGTTTGCACTGCTGCCAGCTGTCCAGTGGACTTGCCTAAGGACTTGTTCTGTTGCAGTGTTGTAGTGCAGCCTGCGTGTCGGCTGTCATGGATTGGCAGCATCATGTGTCTCTTTGGGTGAGCCATGCCAAGCCTCATCAGTGGCATGGGTATGTAGATGAAGTTGTGATGCTTGCCCAGCAAGGCTACCAGGGTACAGTGCTAGCTGCTGTGCTGCTGCTGCCAGCATCGGATGGTGTAAGTGGTAGTAGCCTAGCCTAGTCTTGAAGGCCCTTACACAACAGTTGTCCTGGTGCCTTGCTTGCTGGAAGTGGCAGCTTGGTTGATCTATGGCATGCACAGTGGTACATGCCATGCACAGTGGTGCATGCGGCATGGTGGCCCTCTTGATTGAATAGATTGATGACATCTTGCACTACTGCTTGCCAAGCAGCACCTGTGGAAGTGCAGAAGGTTCCCTTACTACAACAGTGTTTGTTGCATGCCGGCAGGGGACGGAGAAGGACCGCGGGTGGGGTCACGGAACGAGGGGTGCACGGGCTCCCGCAGGGCACCGGCAGTATCGTAGTAGTCGTAGTCAAAGGTAGACACCAGACGTGGGGGTGCCTGCAGGGGATCAAAGGGGGTGCTATGCTGCGGTGGTCCCTACGGTGCTGTGCTGCGTGCCGTGGACCACCCACTGGCCTTGTGGTACTAGCATGAGTGCTAGCCACAACTGTGAGTACACTGCGGTGGTAACTGGTGCCTGTCCCACAACGTGCCTCCACACGCCTCAGTGATTGCATGTTTGATGGGCATGCGGCACCCTCTGGCAGGACTGCGGGTGCTTGTTTGCTGCTGTTGTACTGTCCCCCGACCCCCGTCTGATTGAGCTCAAAGCTCATGAGGCAGCTGCAAGCTGCCAAACTGCACTCCTTGAGATCATGCATTTATAGAAGTGGCTGCCAGAAGCAGCTGTGTGGTCCTGGGTTTCCTGTCACAGGTGACTTGGCACCTGCTGCTGTCACTGCTACTGTTGACTTGACCATAGCTCCTGCACGAGCCCCTCCGCTCCGTTGCTGAGCTGTGTTAGACTCATACGTGCACTTAGTGTTGTTGACGATGGTTGATACCTTGCATTGAGGCCAGTAAGTGTGGCATCAGCACGACACTACGAGCATCGTACTCGGGTCTGGTCTTGCATGCATCTGTCCACCTGTCGTCGCCTGTCATATGCATTGTTGTGTAGTTGCATATGTTTCAGCCGATTTGCTCGGTCATTTCATGGTTGCACGTTCTTCTGGGACCGCAGGTCCCACCCTGCATATATAGTTGTTGCCTGACGACGTATTCCCAACTATATTTGTAGTTCTGCGGAAGTGATAAATGAGGCTATCTTGGCTTTGCCTTGCCCGGGCTGTTGTGGCCCCGCGCAGTGATTACATCTATTTTGGGAGACGTCTCCTGCATATTTCATGCCGTTTTGTTGTTGTGGAAGCCAGCGGAAACTGTCGCCCAGGCCTATATAAGGCGGGCCGTTCGCTGCTTTTCCAATAGTGCCAAGGGTTGGCAAACAGATACAAATCTGCCAACAAGTTACCAACGTGCATCGACACGCTCTGTTGTAACATTACAACTCTTTCCAAGCCTTGAATGTTCCTGGTTTCCTTGATACCGGCCTCGGCCTTCTACTGTCTCGATCCTGCTGTGCTGTGCTAGTGCCAGCCTGTACCTGACTTGAGTGCTTCACACACACCAGCCTGTTTCCCTGAGTGCAGAGACACTCACGAGCACCAAAGCAGTTGTTCCTGTCTCAAAGTGCCCACACTAGACCCTTGAGGAAGGACCAGGGTCAGGGAGTGGACCCAAGTGCCAGCCAGACCTGAGACCCCCCAGCAGAAAGCAGCGTAGCACCCCTCTCCCCCGGGGAGAGGCAGAGGCTCTGCTGCTGCCCTGCCGCACTGCCGCCAACCCCCCAGGCTGTGCACTCCCCGTCGCCCCGCCCCCGTCCAGTCGCGCCACACCTGCACTTGTCGCCCTGGCCGTTCAAGGGGCTCTAGAGAGGCTCGGCTGAGTGACCTGAACACTTGCAGACTGTGTGCTGCTGGCCGAGAGAGAGACAGGCTGAACCTGTACGAGAGATCAATCGTGGGTCGGTGAGAGCGAGCACCGTATACCCAAACTCAAGAAAGGATGTCAGCTGTGAACTTGACAGCTGAACTGCAGGACTAAGGCTGCAAGAAGGCTGGACAGGCTGTGGCTGTCACTGCTAGGCCGGGGCACTGGAACCGATACAAGGTAAAGCCTGTGAAGGGTCAGTTACCAGGGAAATGCATGCTGTGGCGGCATATTGCTCTACCAGGAGGGCTCTCTCTGCAATGCACTGAAAAAGCAGCGAAATCGCCGCTTTATATAGGGAAGAAATTGGCAGTTGTAAACCGCCACTCTCATTCCCTAACCAACTAACAACTTCTCAACGAGTACACAGATCCAAACGACACAAAGAGAGATGACACATTGCGCAGCTCCACGCAGGAGGGCCAAGTGTGTCACAAGTATGTCAGACTAAAACGCAAGTTCACAGTCCAACGGTCACGCAGCATCCGCCACGCCAGCAACAAACGTGACTTTAGACTGGTGCAGTAATTCATGCGTTGATGCAGGGATGAAGTTGCCCTGGCCAGCTCCGGGGTCACCACAGTACCCGTCAGGCCAAGCGCGGGCAGCTTCCTGCCGCTAGGCTGTAGCATAGTGCATCAAAATAGAGTAAAACTATATGCTTGAATGCAACAGTTCAGCCACTCGCACTGCTACGCCAAGGGCGGTGCAGTACTGGCGGTCCCTGCCAGCAGGCCCATACAACAGTACTGCCTGCTACAGGCAGAAAATCTGCGCAAGGTGGCGATAAAGTAGACATACATTATCGTGCACCCAATGCATATGTATCACAAACAGCAACACAGTGGTAGCACTCATTGTCCAGAGTCACCAGCTGTTTCGCAACATGTTGTGCATTGAGTTGGAGCCTTGAGTTGAGTTGACACGGTATCTTTCCAGAGTGTCACTTGCATTGAGCGTTGAGAAAAGATACATGTACGCATGCAATGGGTTGTCATGTGTTTCATTGGCACAGCGCTGAGCAGTCATTGCGGTGCTTTCCGGCTGTGCTTCAGGGTACATAGCTGCATGGTGTAACAACGCTATTACATACACTGCCGCAGTCATGCCCACTGCTAGAGTATACATCATGTGGTTGTGCTTGCTTCAAGTTGCATCATACATTCATGCAAGAACTTCTTACATCTGAGATGCATGCATACCTGGGTTTGACAGTGTGTGCTGACGCTGATGGACACCAATTTGCTGTGACAATAATTGCTTCAGCAGATAAGTTGTGGCAGTTGCAAGAACATTTCAGGCAAGCTCCCTGTTGCACTCACTTCCCACTACCACCACCTTACCAATGATTGGGCCCCAATGATCAACTGGATAGCAAAAGAGTAGCAGCATTCTCAGTCACACCATGACACTCTGGGCAAGTTGTAGGCTGGTGCATCAAAGACCAGCAACAGTTTGCCAAGCACCAACAGCAGTGTGCGAAGCACCAGCAGTAGTGCGCCAAGCACCAACAGCAGTATGCCAAGCACCAACAGTAGTGCGCCAAGCACCAACAGCAGTATGCCACGCACAACTCTGCAGTGCGCCAAGCGCATTGGTGCTTGGCGCACTGCACCAACAGCAGGAACTTCGGACAGTCATTTGTGCAGAATGCACCTCGCACAGGCAGCCTTTTCTTTGAAAGAAACAGGCAAAGGTGGCAAAACAGCACGATACCTTGACAAGCAGAAATGTGAAGCAGTTGTGACTATTGGCAGACCTAATTTTGAGCAAGAGCACAGGGTTTGGCAGAACTAATTTGAGCCAGAGCACAGGGTTTGCCACACGTTGCAAAACAGCAGCAAAAGGCATGGCATGGCTTGCTTCAGTCAATGCACGCAAACAGAGCAGGCATCAGCTTGGAGTGGCCAGTCGAGGTAGGGGAGGATATCCAGCAGCTGCTGCGAGGTGCTTGTGTGTTGACCCAGCTTGTTGATGTTGTTGCAGAGCCGCCGGCTTGAACACAACATATGTGCACTGCACTTTGCCTGGCGGCCCCCATTTTGTTTGCCAGCATTGCTTCTGGTGCATTTTGTGAGGTTTCCTGTTTGCTGTCCCTTGTGCATATCTGCCGAGCCGGCTGCCCTCAAGGACGCAGCACCTACCAAGTCCACCCCACCGTCCAAGGCAGCACCTTCAAGGCAGTGGCAGTGGCACTGGCAGTGCACAGATGTCCTGGGGACTGTGCTGAGCACAGTCGCCCTAGCAGCTAAGCACTTTTGCATGCCATGCCGCATGGCATGTGCACGGTGCGCATTGACTGCAACACAGCCTGCAAATCCTACAGCACACTAGTCTAGGCACTATAGTCTGCCAGCGACAGCCCAGAGTATCCATACTGAACGCAACCGAGGCAACTTCGGCAGTGCCAAAAATCTGACAGCATGCTGCAGACTTTGGCAGGTTGGGGTGAGGGGCGATGCGGATACTGGCATCACACATAGGCCTTGCCAAGTGTAGCCACGGCATGCGCACTGCCCTGGGGGTGCAGCAGCAGCAGCAGCGGCAGTAGCAGCAGCAGCAGCAGCACCAGACACTACCAGCCACCGGTAGAGCCAGTACTGGCAGTAGTTTGCTAGCTGCAGCCGAGTGAATCCACCTGAACCCAGGGGATGGCTTGGCAGTGCAAAGGTTCCAAAAGCATGCATCAAACATTGGCAGGCTGAGGTGTGGGGCAACGCGGAGCGCTGGCATCACACACATGCATTGCCAAGTGGAGCCATGGCATGCGCATTGCCTGTAGTGGCCAAGTAGCAGAATGCAGATGTCCTTGCATTGGATTTTGGCTCCGGCAGGCACAGGCAGTGCAGAACCTGCGGCATGCACGGATACCTGCAGACGCGTGCCTCGCGTGGAGGGTGACCATTGGCGCTGAGTGCTTGTTTGAGTGCTTCCCGCCTGAATGCCATGGCTGCTGCTGCTGCTGCTGCTGCTGCTGCTGCTGCCTTCTGCATGTGACTAGGTGCACATGTCAGCCAGGATGTACAGCCAGCATCACAGCTGGTCATGTGCTGGTGTCTAAACACCAAGCAGCAACATGGGAGCTGTTGCAACTTGCGCAACTAGCTTCAGCGGGCCGTACAGGGTGCAGATGTATCTTGCTGGTAGTAGGAGTCCCTCGATCACTGTACCTGCATCTGTGGCCTGCCTGCGTTTCTACAGCAGTTGCCGCTGCTGGACTGACTTCACAACCCTGAATGAACTGCCTGAAAGCAGCAGTCGCAGGAGCTGATTAGAGCACAACTGCGGTTTAGGGTTTAGGCTGAAGGGTTTGCAACGATATGGGGGATTGAACTTGCTTTCAGGTGACGTTTTGTTTCGTGATTGTTGAAAGATGTGCTGGCCGAGTCTGGGTGTCTCATGCTGCCAGCAGCTTCTCCCTGGCACAGCATCTTGGCTGTCAGAGGTGCTAGTACTGCTGCTGATAGCACATACTGTGTGTGTGTGGCTGCTGTCAGCAATGTACCTGACTGAACGTGATGGACTGATCTCAGCAGCAGCACTCTCGAAGACAGATCATGCTGTGATGTGCTTCTGAACAGTTTGATCCAGCCAAGAATGCTGCTGCTGTGCAGCAGAGTTGTGCCAGTCCAGCTCAACTGCTGATGCTGGTTCAGCCTGGCAGTTTGGGGAAACCACTGCTTTCATACTTTCCCGGGTCTGCCTGTGAAAGAGTGTGGTTGGAGACACGTGCACTTCGTATTCCCTGGGAGCAGGCAGTCCCGCAACCCACAGTAGTTCGGTTCAGCTCGCATAAGGTGCTCGCGACTAGTAAGCAGTACGCTTGAAAACGAAATGATACACTGCACACACTCTTCGCGTACTATATACACGTGCCCTTAGATGATCGTGACGTAAAAATGCTGGTCAGCAAGAGGGTAAGATCAACCGCTATAACAAAAACAAAATGTATATTTCCTCTGTTAATGTTGGCAAGTCACACGTTTTCAAGGCTTAGAATAGCGTTCTCCACTTTCTTGGAAGCCACGATGAGTCTGCCGCCCGAAAATCAGCCCCAAGGTTGCACTCTCGCTGCTGCCCTGTACAGTGTGCATTTTGGTTTCTGCATCGTTTGCTGGCCTGTCGCGTGCCTATATCTATCTGTCAAGACCTTCTCTCTAAATTGACTGAGGATCGACAGACGCAAAAAGGAAATGGCCGGCTTCAAGCCAGCAGTCGCTCTGCTGTTGTGCGCTGTTGCTTTCGCACTCTCTTGTAGCACAGTTTCAGCTGCAGATGCAGCTCCCGCAGTCGCCAAGTCGGTGCTGAAGCACCCTCTCGGCAGCGGCCTGAACAGCCCAGTGTCTCTGAACTTGACTCCCAAGCGCGGCAGGCGTTTCCTCAAGCTCATGCAGCAGTTTGTCGAGGCAGCGCGTGGGGGCAAGTTCGGCATAGCCCAGCAGATTCAGCAGCAGCTGTTTGCTATCACCAGGCCCAAGCGCCACAGGAGGCATCTGCTGCAGGAAGAGGCAGCAGAGGTATGCCATATGCTGGGGCTGCAGCCAAAGGGGATGATGATCCAGTTGCCAGCATCCACCTATTGCAGTACATGATCACACTATCTAGGTAGAGGACTTGTGTGCTGTTTGAATTTACCAGGGTGCCACCAATGCCATGAAGGCTTCACCTGACCAGCAGCACTGCTACGCCAGTTTTTTTTGCCATATTGGTGGCCATCTGCTTGCAAACAAGTGTGTACAGTTGCCAGCCAAGCACAGCCCTGCAGCCGCTCTAAGCCTTGCAGCCAGAGGCCGCCAGCGGCGACGTGAGTCGAGCACATGCATTGCCATCTTCTACCTACCATCATGGCAAAGTCACGGACAGCGCCACAATCTGGCTTGAAACCACTGGCTTACTGACCACTTGCCTACTGGTGCTGCTGCTGCGCACTCCCTCCCATCACCAGGACGCCTGCCCAGTCTTTGCCGACACCCTCATCGATGAGGCCAACCCCCCACTAGCAGGAACCGCTGCTTCAGGCGATGCTACAACGATCACCCAACCTGCCAACGAAACCACTGGGCCCCTGCCAACCATCCGCTTTGCAACCCTGGAGCCCTGTGCTGAGTACGGCTGCAGGACAAGGTTCAGGCTGACTAGGCGCCCAGACGGCACCATCTTCTGTAGGGTAAGCTGCCAGTCACTAGTTGAGGGCCCACTTGTTGCTCAAGTTTTGGGGTCCTGGGTTTTTATTGCTAGTGGGGCAGGCCTTAGCAAGTCTAAGTTGTAATGTTCGCACCCAGACTCGACGCCCAGACGGCACCGACTTCTGTAAGACAGCTGCTGTCTTGAAGCCAATTGTTGCCCTGAGATAAGTAGTGGGACATGCCTTGCAAATCACCGTGACTTTCACGGTGACAGCGCATCACAGGTTCTACTGCAGCAGAAGACTTAGAGCAGCAGGCTGGGTGTCCGTCTCAAGCATGCATAGCGTTAAGCAAGAAGTGAAATCTTTTCAGGAACATAATGGTATATTTTGTGAAGAACGTCGGCGCGTTTGGGTCCTGATTTCGAAACATGGCTGTCTGCGATGATCTGGGCAATCACGCCCAGGCAGACGATCAGAGCCCAAAATCAAACCAAAAACGTCTTATACAAGATGATTCGAGTTGCGTGAAGCACTCCAGGGACTTAGACCGATACATACAGTTTTGGAACTGTTGATGATGAGCAGCGATTTTGACCGAAAAATGGGTCATTTGAGATTCCGGTCGGTTGAAGGCCTTGAAAACATATCAGGATCATGCACACTTAGTAAGAAGTCCTAGGTGTCACTCTAGGGCATGGCTATTTATTGGTACCAATAAATGGAGGCAGAACCTGTGATGGGTGCCATGCGGTTGGTGAGACTATGATAGTCTGGAGCCCAAGCCACCTGTGACTAGCACGTGTGACTAGCACTAACCAACCTGTTGTTGGGACAACCCTGTTGCTGCCTTACTCAGTAGGCTAATGCTGCTACTGCTGCTACTCCCACACCTCCAGCCTGTCCGGGACTTGGGCGAATCTGCAGACCCAGTGGGGGTTGCGGACTTTGCCTACTTCCAAACTTTACAAACTGTTTTTGGGGGGCACACGTCTGTGTCTCTGTGTGGGGGGAGGGGGGGGGGGCAAGAAACACCTGCTGCTTTACTAAGGCAGCAGTACTGCTGCTGCTGCTGCTGTGCCCACACTTGCTTTTCCTGCCCTACTTCTGCTGCACCCACCTTTTCAGGAATTGGGCGAGCCAGCAGATCGTGTGGAAGTTGAGGACTTTGCCTACTTCCAGGTGTACGACTATGACCTGCTGTGGGACACTGACGCAGACAACATTGTCTCAGGCCTCTATGCAGGCTCAGTGGTGAGTGTCGCAGTGCATGGCATATGGCATGCATGGCATGCGCAGGGCATGGGAATCTCTTCCATGGCATTCATGGCAGCCCAGTGGACTCCACGGAACACTCGTCAATAGCGGTGCTGGACGCTCTCATTGCTGTGCACCTGTTTCAGACAAACTTGACAGCCGCTGCTGTCACATCAGCTGCTGACGGCACTTGCCACTAGCAAGTTGCATGCACCACAGCCTTGCATGCCTAAGTGTAGCAGGGGAAGGGGTGCATGAGTTATGTTCTTGGCTGCCCAGTAGGCACACAGTGGGTTGTACTTGCAGGTTGTGCAATGCACAACTTGCAGGTTCAACAAACTGGGTGCCTACTGGGCAGCCACACACTGCGAAAGGACTGTCCGGTCTCTCACAATATGATATACGTGCAGCTTGCACAGTGCTGCCCCTACTAGCTGGCTACTGCTGAGAAGCTGTTGCACGCTGGATACGGCAGTGCCCTGGAAACCGTGAAGCTCCACTGACATCCCAAAACCCATGTACTACCAGTAGTTTGAAGCAGTGTGCGTTGCTGAACCGCAACTTTTGCTGTTGCTGAAAACCTTGCGTGTCTTCGTTGCCTGCGGTGTTTGCAGACATCCAACACGAACGAGCTGACATCTTCGCGCGGAGCTGCAGGTGGCAAGAGCACCCTGGCCACCGAGAATGTGGTCCGTGGCGTAATCAACCCCCTGCTCGGCTTTGTTGGCGACAGCAATACCGAGGCCGGTGTCAGCACCGACGTCGAGTTATCCAGGGCTGTTGGCGATGTTGGTGTCCTGACGTTCACCACGCAGCTGCCAGCTATCAACGCAGCTGCGAGTTACGCCGCGGTGCTGCCCGGCGCGGTTGCGACCGAGCGCGAGGTCGAGGAGGCTTCCGACGACAACGTGGTGTTCCGCACCAACACCCCCGCCCTGTATGCTTTCGGCAAGAAGCACTGAGTGGTCCGATGAGTACCATCCGTTTTTGGCGGTTTGGTTGAGAGCAGCCCAATATGCTGATATCCCCAGCTTCGGGCCATGGAGTTCGTGACCTTTGCTTGCATAGTTGCTGTTTTGAAGCAGGATGTGTTCTGCGTAGCTCGTCACTGACTGTGTACAGGATGAATGCAATCCTGGTGTGATCGTGCAGGTTTTTTGTACGTAGCTGATGCCAAGCAGTTGGTGTGGTGCATGGTGCTTGTGACCCTATCAACAGCAGTGCCAGGCTGGACAGGCTTATGTCATGCTGGAAGCCTTGCTTGGCAAGCCGGCAGGTGTACTTGCCAGCTGCAGCTGATGTACACCCCCTTTGCAGCACTTCAATGCAGGATATGTTGCTATCGCAACGTTGGCAGGGTGCCCTGAGATTTGAGATCAACAGCCAACAGGAAACTGCACCTCTCCAGGCATGACAACAGACAGACTCTTATCTCTCAGCAGGTCGTGGGGGTTGGTCACACTTACACATCAGCAAACAAGAAACAGCCACACAGCATCATTTTGACAACCACATGGTTCAAAAAAAAGCACAAGGACTGCATTGAATGCACAGTTGCAGATGTGCACAGGAACGTGTGATGGCCATCTGATGCGGCGTTCACCGTAAACCTATTGCTTGGGAAAAGCTGCAACACTTGCTGAGCCACTGATTAAGATGTCACGCAGTATTATTGCCAACCACCACTAAGTGAAGAGAGCGCCAAATGCAACTGCAAGGGTCACACTTTTTTTGCCAAGGCTCAGCAGTTGATGGGCTCAGTGAAAGCCCCTGTCACAACAGCTGCTGCTGCCAACCTGATTATCACGATCGCCGCAGCAGTGCATCAAAAGGGAGGCAGCGACACGCCAGCCAGCAACCAAAAAGACTCGACTGAACCACACACAAGCACCCCAATGACAGTCCCATTTGTGCTGTGCAACAGGCCAGCACACATAAGCCCCCATGTACAGGCTACACAGCATCGACCTGTCCGGCTGTGAGCGTCACAGCAACAGTTTTCTGCACCAGCTGAAGACGACCAACACTTGCTTCCGTGTCTCACACAAGTCCTCTCACCATATAAGCACACACGTCCTTTTGTACAAGTCAACGCTCAAAGCGGCCTATCTCTTCCGCCATATGCGTGCACAGGACGCTTGCTGCTTGTGATGATGCAGGATCAAGAGTGTGGGGTTGTGCACAGTAGAGCCAGGAAAGGCAATTGAGAGGGGAAGGACAGTGTTTAAAAACCTGAATCCTACCGCCAATGGCAGCACCCACCAGAGGCAGCAGTCGCGTGACAAAGTGCCAAAGAAAGAAGGGAAACAGCTGCAGAGATGTACACACTGCACACCCTGCCAAGAACATACACAGGAGCACCTCCCTCTTTGTCCCTAGGACGTTACGCCACTGGCACTGCTTGAGATGCAGGGTCAGGAGAGTGAGAGAGTGATTTCCAGTGCAGTAGCACAACAACCAGAGCTCAACATAGGAGGGGACTGGGACAGCATACTGCCCGGCACCTGAGCCTGAGACCTGAACCTACTGCCAAAGCCAGATGCCGCCGAAGGCTACCGCGGTGGCCAAATCTGAAGTGAGTCAATTGCCAAGTGTGGAAACGTAGAAAAAGAAACAGCAGCGCTGTGAACGAACATACACATGCGTCCAACATGCACCACCGGTGTAATCAACCATCACAACTGCATAGTACTTGTGCTGCTCGTCGCTCCACAGCAAATGGGCAAGCCACCTTATCCGCCCCAGTGGCAACAGAGGCTGCTGCTGCTGCCTGCATTGGCTGCTTGAACTTTGCCTTTGCAACTGTCACAAGTGCAAAGTGCTTGGGCGTGTTACTCCACAGCAATTGGGCAGGACTCCTTATCTGCTCCAGTGACCACGGAGCCTGCTGCTGCTGCTGCTGCTGCTGCTGCTGCTGGCTGCGCGGGCTGCTTGGTTTGCCGCTTAGCTGGCTCTGTGAAGGTGATCTTGTAGCCCTTCCAGGTGTTGCTGCTGGTGTCAAGCACCCATGCACGCCCGTTGGCAAAGCTGCAGGCAGCACAGCACAGCACAGCACAGCATGGCACTCAATAAGTTGTACAGTCCACCTTGTTGGGAGAGAACATTCTCACACAGTGCCAAAAAAAATTCAAAACAGGGGGCACCTTGCATAGGTCAGGCACCCCCCCCCCCTCTGGGAACCCCCCAGGCCCGCCCCCCTTGCCCAAGTGGCCATGGTCACGAGTTGTAGTGGCAATGACTCACTCCCCCCCCCCCCCCCCCACACACACACACACCCTGTCCAGCCCACCTGAAGCTGTGGCAGGCCACCTCATCTTCTGCCGCCCCCTCCAGGTAGCACCACCCAACGGGTACCCTCAGCGTCCCACGCATGCACTCGGCCCCCAGCATAGGTCAGGTAGCAACCCCATCCCCCCCCCCTTCCCCAGGTCATCAATAACTCTGCTGAGGAGAGTGTGTTGCCCCCCCCCCCCCCACACACACACCCCCCCCCCCCCCCCCCCCCAAAACACACACACAAGCCCACTTGAAGCTGTGGCAGGCCATCTCATCCTCTGCTGCCCCTTCCAAGGTAGCACCACCCACACGGTTGCCTTCAGCGTCCCACGCGTGCACTTGGCCCCCAGCATACGTCAGGTAGCTAACCCCCCCCCCCCCCCCCCCCCCCAAAGTTGGTCACATTGACAAAGTATAAGTGGTAGTGGCACTGGCGTGGCCCCCCCCTTCTTCCAGCTCACCTAAAACTGTGGCAGGCCATCTCATCCTCTGCTGCCCCTTCCAAAGTAGCACCACCCACACGGTTGCCTTCAGCGTCCCACGCATGCACTTGGCCCCCAGCATAGGTCAGGTAAAAGAACCTGTCACTGGGGCCTACTGCCGCCACTGCAAACCGTGTGTAGGCGGGCCAGTCAGTCTCTCCAGGCTCCGAGCCATAGCCATTCAAGGGCACATCCCTGCGGTGGGTGGGTGGGGGGTGGGGGTCGAGGTGGGGTGGGGTGGGGGGGGCAAAGACACAATGTTGATTGGGTGGGTGGCAGACAAAGGGTGAGGAGAAAGGGAGGGGTGGCAGACAAGATGTAGGGAAGGGGGGGGGTGCAGACGGTGCCCTTGGCCACCAGCATATGTCAGGTGGAAGAACCTGTCGTTGGTGCCCCACCACTCAAGGGCACATCCCTGCAACAACGCGGAGGGAACGTGTGTGTTAGACATAGAGCAAACATCTGTGGGGAGGGGGGGGGGTACGTGGCACAACTGATAGGGGAGGGTTCGGGACAGGGGGGGGTGTACACATGGGGAGGCCCTGAGGGAGGTGTTGCACACAAACACACCAGGATTGGGGTGCCTGTCCTCACAAGACACAGATATGCGACGAATGTCAAGCAGCTGTTGCTGGTGTGGTACTTCACATCCGCATGCTCTTTCATGTAAGAGCAGGCTTCCTGCGGCCGTTTCTGCCACGGCTCATTTTGCATGGACTATTGAGGGCCCTGTTGCAGCAGCCTGTCACATTTGGTGCTCACCAACATCACCCAAAACCCCAACCTACAAAACCGCACCTGACAAACAAGCCGTCTGCTGCATCGAATTGCAGCGGTGCCCCGCCCCATCGTACAAGAACCCCGGCTGCCGGGTCCTCTGTGAGAGCATTACGCCCCATGTAGTGTTGACAAAACTTTGCACATGCACATGCCCACCGACATGCACATGCACGGGGGGGGGGGGGGGGGGGGGGGGGGGGGGGGGGGGGG
>VIIQ02000346.1:0-63428 GCA_007449985.2 Desmodesmus armatus
GGGGGGGGGGGGGGGCAGGGCGTGCTGGTGTGTCTGACAGTGTGATGTTGGTTGATGAGCTGTCCACAGGGCCTGAAGTGAGGGGCACAGGTGGAGAGTGGCTTTGAGTGTGTGGGTAGAGCGGGGGGGGGGGGGGGGGGGGGGGGGGGGGGGGGGGGGGGGGGGCGTAAGGGAGGGGGGGGGCAACAGGCAGGCGGTGCTGGTGTGTCTGACAGTGTGATGGCGGTGGATGAGCTGTCAACGGGGCCTGAAGTGAGGGGCACAGGTGAGGAATGCAGTGGTTTCAACTTTGAATGCCCCGACAGTTGCGGCTGTCATTTTTGTGAAAATCATCCTGCCCCAGCAAACGGCTTGCAGACGGTGTCCTATCTTCGGCTCCTACCACCTGAAGTGCCCGCCTGAGCCAGTTGCCTTCTCACGCACAAGCCGGCTATCGTTTCCGCAAAAGTAACACTTTTACAGTTGCCACACTTTGACCGGAGCCGGTGATTGCGTCAGGGCACCAAGAGGCAGGCCAAGGCCAGCACTGCAAAGACCACACCAAGGACTTCTAGCTTGGAGCATCACAGGTGGGTGATGCCTTGCAAAATCAGGCGCATTACTGTTGTGAAGTTCAGCACAGGTCAGAAACAGACTTTCAAGGGCTTCTTGCACAGCTGCCAAAGCAGCCTCTGCAAACCAGCAGAAAGGTGCACAGTACCATCAAAAAACATTCAGACCCTCAGCAGGCACAGCTGCGAGCCACAAAAACAACAGAAAATATTTTCCCAGCCTCAACTGGCCCTGTCAGAGCCCCAGAAGCTGTAAAAAGCTCTCGGACGCAGAGCGTGGGGAGGGCCATCCGTAAATTGCTATAACTCGTCATACAAGCACTTTCGCCACGATTTAAGCACAGTTCCTGATAGCCATATGTCTCTAGTTTGCGTGTACGTGCGGGGGTGGGAAAACATTTCCAAACCCACTGAATGACTTTTGGACTCGGCCACAGTGTGTCTGTAAGCGGGGGGAGGGGGGTGCCGGTGTTGCCTGATAGTGTGATGTTGGTAAATTGAGCTGTCAACGGGACCTGAAGTGAGGGGCAAGGATCATGCACTCACCCTTGCTAACAGTGTTTCCACCGCCCTGCCTATGTGCGTGTGCTTTTTCGTTGCTGCAGAGTTGGAGGGTCTTCACAGGGAGGTGTTGGTGCGGGCGCTGCAGCTGCTGGAGGCACAGGGCAAAGTCAAGTGAGTGACGGCAGGGTGAACTTCACCCCTTGAAGGACTTTGGTTTGGGCTGACAGCACTGAGCTGGCTTCAGCAAAGGGACCCAGATAGCAGTTGTGTAGTTGATGTCCGGTGCGGTGCACTTCGTGAGCGGGGCTGGCAATTGTTGACGTTTGCATTAGGACGGGTTACAGCCCCACGTCCAGCCCTCGGCAGTTAGTTTGCCTGATCTTTCCGTGTGTGGCCAGCCGGTGCCCCCCCCCCCCCCCGCATGTACAAAGTGTGTTGTAGATGCACATCAGTGCAGTGGAATGCATCAGCTCGCAGGTTCGTTGACTTTGTGTATGGAGCTTCACAGACAGTTTCCTGTGTATGTGCCTGCTGCCTTGTCCTCATTGTGCTTTGACCCTGCCAGGCTGTTCAAGGGTGCCACGCCTGAAGAGGAGGGAGTAAAGTTCTGTGAACCCCAAGCTCAGTTCAGCTTTCATGGCGAAGTATGCGGTGTTTAGGCGTCTCTCATCGGTGTGAGGCTAGACCTCAGGCTCCTGGCAGCTTCGGCTGTTGTGTGGGTGGCCAGCCGGTGGGGTTCCGCCCTCATTATCCCTGCCAAAAAAAGTATGTGGCACCAGCAGCTTACAGTCTGAGCTGTGTCGGTGAAAGGGTATCCAGTGACGAGCTCGGATGAGTCAGTATCCTACTAGGACCTTGGGCCACGGGTGTCGCTCATGAAGGCGAAGGAGTCGAGTTCCTGTGACCTTCATGCAGCCTGCTGAGAATGCCAGCATCGTTGCCAGTGCAGCTACCGGCCTGAGCTGTGGTAGTGACAGGGTGGCCACTGACTGGATCCAAATGTACATATCAGTTTGCTGTGGGCAGCATCACAGCTGAGCTCTGCGAGCCACTTGTGGTTATTTAGGTTTAGGGTTGAGGAGGGCTCCTCAGCCCTAAACCCTAGCTTTGCATGCTGTGACAGCCTCACCACCGGGTAGTGTGGCCCTTCAGCAGAAGTGTTGCTGCTTGTGCACAGCCAGCTTTGGGTGACACCATGTTGTTTACCCCACCCTGATCAGTCAGGGCGGTTGCGACTGGTCTGCAGTGCAATGGTGCATGGCGATACGTGTTGCACGTGAATGGGCCTGCTGCAAATCGCAGGCTGTAGGTGTGACTGTGTACTGTAAGTGTAGGGCACTTCCCACCCTGCAAGGTGTGATGCACTTTCGTTGGACATACAGAGGACTGTCTGCGTGGCCAAAGGTGGTTGGACAAAGCACAGGAGTACAACTGATGACCTGTGAAAAATAAGTGGGAGGGGCAAGATTCGAATCTGTGTTTTCCCTGCATTCAGTGTGGCTAAGGCCAGGACTCTGCCTTCAGGGTTTGTGTGAAACGGCAACGAGACATGAATGTTGAATCTTCAAGAGGTGTCACCTCTGCAACCCAAAATATGTGCCAGCCGTGACCTGGCAGCCTGCAACATCAGCATGCATGTTCATTAGTTGTTTGCATGCTGCCCAGGACAGCCAGCATGCACTCTGTCAGCGACATGTGTGCAGCTGCACCTGCATGGCATGACTGCCACCAGGCTTGCGTACTGATGCAGGCTGAGAGGTTGAGGTGGGCCTGACAAGGGATTGCAGCAGGTCACACTGCACTGCATATTTTATACAGTAAGGGTTACACCTGCAGCACCCCAGTTGATGTTGTGTGCCCAGAGTTCTAAGTGATCTGCAAACATGTCATGCTGGCGCCACTGTCAGGTGTTCGCCCTCAGTTGTTGCTGTGGTGAGATGACTAGGTGACTGGCCACCAAGCCATGCTGCCATGCACAAGAACTGTCAAAGCAGCTGAGCAGGATTTGCTGCTCACAGACCTGACGACCTTCACCGTCGTGAATTGCATCAACCGACGTCAAAGAGCAGGCAGCTTCCGCGGCTGATGTAGACATGTAAAATACGTATGCAATTACTACAGCCAAGCAACCTCAGCAGCCCACCAGCATGGGGCACGGCAGGCACCTGCCATCGACGGCGATGGGCTGCTGTCACGCGGCGTGAACGTGCCTGACCGCGAGCAAACGGGTGTCCAACATTAGATATTGTAACACTTATGCATCACTACAGCCGTTCTGGCTTGACAGCCAAGCACCCTTGGCAGCATGTGCCATGGCACCGGCGATCGACGGAGGTCCACCTGCCCCCCGGCGCCAACTGCCGGTCCGAGCGCCAACCCGGCCTGTTCGCAGGCAAACTGGCATCAAACAGCAGCTATTATGCTGCGGTATTTACTGGTGTGCACTGTCGGCCCTGCCGAGGCCGAAAAAAAATAAAACCATGTTCAACCGTTTGGCATAAGACGTGAAAGTTAAATCTTGCAACCAGGCACAAGATCATGACCCGTGTTGACCACCAATCATACTGTCTCCAGTTTGCTCTTGCACCACAGCCAACATGAGGATGAAGTTACAGCGGCTACACACCAGCACACCCCCATCAGTTGGAGGGCACCTCTGATCATCACACACACAACCCAACCTCACACTCAAGCAAGCATGACTGGTACTTGCACTCAGTGTGCCAAACAATTGCTGGCACACTGTAGTACACAATCATGGGTGTAATAAAAGCACTGGCACAGCAAAGAGCCATACAGTACCCTGCCTTCCAACCACACAGACCCCACCCCTGGCATGAAGCATTTGCTCTGGCTGCCAATAAAACCAGACTGAAAGAACAGCGACACACAAGCAACTGTAAGTGATAACAAAGCTGTTAGCCTGATGTGCAGGCAACAGCAATGCCTTCCACTGTGCCACACCAAAAACCTTGAGGCCTTGAATGCACGTGGCTGAAACACATGCACTCCCAAAGTGTTGCTGTTGAAAGCATCATTGCATGGCATGTGGCTCTCAGTGATCTGTATGTGTGACGCTACATTTCAAAAGCACAGCACACCCTTAATCACAACTCTCAAGCTGTGACAGGCTCCTGCAGCATGTGCTGCTGCCACCATGCAACCGTGCTGCATGCTGCTTGCAAGATATGTCCGAAGCGCCAGCAACATCACTGCTGCTGTTGCTGCTGCTGCTGGGCCGCTCATCCCTGCAGGAACTGGTCGCCCCTCTTGCAAGCCTGCAGCAGACAGTACAACAGACAGACACACAGCGAAAGTTCACACATCTGTGGGGAGGATGCACAAGGTGCAATAAACCACTGATGCCCAACAACAAGCACTTGCTTGCTACATTCCTTATGTCTGTGGGCATGCTGCTGCTGCTGCTGCTGCACTGTGGCCGGTAGCCAGGGAGTCATCAGTGAGAGGTGCGCAGGAGGAGCGTTTCCGGTGCACGACTCATTGACTGGACCAAAGACAGGCAATTGGATACAAGCCCTCCCCTCTGGGTCCACTGTCCACTGTAGATGTCACGCCCAGCACCCAGTGCCGTAAAAAATATACCGTACTGCCACGAGTAGTTCGAGGATTTTTTTATCGAATGCAATATAAAGTTGTCCCAGGCATTCGACAAGGAGTCCAGGCAGTGTTTCCGAGGGTTCGACACCTGAATGATGGATGGTGCTCTGTGACCTGCTGCTGTTGCTGTGCGCAGTGCCTAGGGCCTGAAACACACCATACAAACTTTTTTATAACCATCACATACTCTAAGACTGGTCTGGCATGTCAAACAGCCCGTTTTACGCTCCTGCAAGGGGGTGGGACTGGCAGGGGCATTTTCTCAACCATTCGACAAGGGGACGCCAGGCAATTGTTTGGTGCATTCGATATTTCGCAACTTTTCTGAAATAATTATTTATTTATCGAACCACTCGTGGCAGTACGGTAAGCCTAGTGTCGCCCCCACATGTATCCCCCCCCCCCAAACACACACATGCCTGCCTGCCTGGGTCAGCACAACCCAGGCACACATGATCCGGACAGGCTCCCCCATGCGAGACCTGACAGCACTGGATACAACAACATGTTGGATGGCACCACCTGTCCAAGGCACATGTCCGTGACAGCACCTCTGCGCAGCAATGGTGGCTACGGACACTTGCCCACAACATGTATGCATTCCTCCTGCCTGCATGTCCATGTGCATGATAATAGAGTATGTAAAACATGATAATAGAGTATATAAAAAATAAAGCTGCCTCACCGTCCTGAACACTTGCCACCTGGCTGCACCATGAAGGACTAATAAGCGCAAGGTACTCACGAGGACAGGCATAGGGGTACACAATCTGCCCACAGCATGGGTCCGTTGTCAACATGCCCCAGTAGGACATCATGACAACATTGACCATTGCAGTCAACATGGCTGTGACCCCCCCCCCCCACACACACACACACACCCTTCCACTGTGCCTGCGAATGCATACATGGCAAGCAACTATGTTGCTAACATCACCAGTCCTGAACACTTGCCACCTTGTGTGCTGCACCACAAAGGACTGATAAGTGCCAGGGACTCACGAGGACAGGCATAGGGGTACACAGCCTGCCCAATGCATGGATCCATTATCAATATCTTACCGATGGGCGAGCTGGTGATGGACCAGCGCGATGGGCATGGCTGTAGACTTGCCCCCCCCCCTCCCCTCTCCCCATCCTCCCGGTGCCTACCAAATGCCTGCAAGGCAAGCCTGTGTGTTCCCAACATCACCAGCGCTAGCCATGCCATGATGCACCAATAGAGGAAAGCAACAAGCATGTGGAATCGTTCACAGCCTGACCCAAAGCATGCATCCATCATATGCCGAAGCACACCCAGCCATTACGGTAACAACAAACAAACACCCGCCCTAATACATGTAGCCGTGACCTGGCATATTCAATGGATCCTCCCTTCACACCTTCCTCACATGCCTAAGCACTACAAGTGTTGCAATAAAGGGAAAGCTCTTTCCTCACCCCCCCCCCTTCGTCCCCCACTACAAAGGACCAGTGTCAGGCCATTCCACAGGAGCTACAACACAAGTCCACCACATGTGTCCTGTGGAACCTTGCACTGACGGCCAGGCTGGTCACTGTGGCCGACTTGGAAGCAAATGCCAGTGTCGTCACCCAGCACTGCTGAACTACAAAGTCTGCCGAGCACCATGGTGCACAGAACAACAGCGTGTCTGACTAGGGCATAGCACGCCTCAACCATTGGTGATACAGTGCCATCCAGCGAACTGGCTGTCAAACTATCACCAACAATTCAGGTGTGCCATGTATCAGTCAAGACACACCATCATGCTCACACGCCCCCCCCCCCCCAAAAAGGGCGTACACATGTAAACAACTACCTACAGCCCATGACCCCCAAATGCAGCATGCAGTGTCGTCACCCAGCACTGCTGAACTACCAAGTCTGCAGTGCACAGTGGTGCACAGCACAATGGCGTGTCTCACTAGGGCATGACACGCCTCAATCATTGGTGGTTCAGTGCCCTCCATCAACAGCTGATAAAGTACCACCATCAATTCAGGAGCGCCATGTATCCATCAGACACGCCATCTCACTCACACTGCCAGCCATGCACGATTGCAATGCCCCCTCTCCAGCTTGCGCCCAATCCCCCGGAGCACATGCCATCTTGCAGCGTTGTGCAGGCAAATACATGAGTCCCTGCCAACTACAGAAAGAGTACACAGACGCGTAAGCCAAGCCATCCAGGCACACAATGCAGACTGCACCTACTGCTGGATCCAACATCTGCACAGCCAGGTTAACCAGAAAGACCTTGATGCAGTGCGGACAACGTGCTGACACTGGCACCAGCATGTGCTGTGGCGATTGGAGGCGAACCGGCACGATTCGCGTTCCCGTCACCATGGCACCTGCTTGTGCAGTGGTCAAAAACACTTGGTCTGCATCTGCCACCAGACCCAACACACATGCATGCTGTCAAAGTAGAGCTGGCATGCCCCTGGGTCTGCATTGGTGCAGTGCCATTCAGCCACGCACATAAGCCCCCCTTGCCGCAAGACAACATGGCCACCATGACATTTTGTGGCAAGGTGGGCTTGTGTGCCTGACCGAATGGCCCAGCACCAATGCAGACCCAGGGGCATGCAAGATCACAGTGTGCACCCCCCCCCCCCCCACACACACCCCTCCAGCCGCTAGAGGTGTACCTACCAACACCTGCAAAAAACATACGAAGGCACAACACGCAACACAACTGCATGCAAAACGAATGTCCGTGGGTCTGCCTTGTTGCGGGACATGCACTCTGCAAATGCCTGCGCTGCACAGCGCTCCTCAGGACTCTGCTGCTGGGCCATGGGCGGTGCAGCATACACCCCGCTCATCCCCTGTAACCCCCCTGCACCAAATCCCCCTATTCTCCACAACACCCCCCCCCCATACCCAAAAGAAAAGCCTACATACACACCTGCATGCTCTCAAAGTAGAACTGGCATGCGCCTAGGTCCGCATTGTTGCGGGACATGCACTCAGCAAATGCCTTGGACTGTGCTGCACACCGCTCCTCCGGGCTCTGCTGGGCCATGGGGGGTGCAGCATACACCTCGGGTGCTGCGGCTGCGGGTGCTGCTGCTGGCTCGCTGCCGCCACGGCCACCCATCACAGCATCAACAGCACGGTGGGCGAGGGCACTACCGGTACCAAGGGCGGCACCTGTGGCAGGGGAGCAGACATTGAGGGAGGGGGGTGCAGGAGTGTCAAAAGTCATGCAGAACAGGATGGTCGAGGAGGCCGGAAACAGAGGGGGAGGAGGGGAAAGGGGGTGCAGCATACACCTCGGGTGCTGCGGCTGCGGGTGCTGCTGCTGGCTCGCTGCCGCCACGGCCGCCCATCACAGCGTCAACAGCACGGTGGGCCAGGGCACTACCGGTACCAAGGGCGGCACCTGTGGCAGGAGAGGAGACATTAAGGGAGGCGGGTTGCACGAGTGTAGTGAGCGTACATGGCAGAGGGGTCGAGCCCCGCCGGGGGGGTGGGGTGGGGTGTCGGTCACCTCGGCTGCTGCTGCTGGCTCACTGCCCCATCGGCCACCAATGACAGCATCAACTGCACTGTGGCCCTGCGCATTACTGGATGCCAACATGAACAATCCGGGAACAAGTCTCGATCCCTTCCACAGTGGCAGCAGCTAATATACAACCGTACACGTACTCCAACAACAAACCAGTCATACTCTACACGCCCCCCATGCAGCCCCCCCCCCCCCACACACACACGAAGGCTCAGGACACTGCAGGACCAGGCATGCCTCACTGGCTCTGTGGGTGCTACTGCCGCCTCCCTTGCAGGGTACCATGCCAGGGAGGCAGTGCAGTGACACCTCCAGGACCAGCGATGACAAGCCAGTCAAGTCACACAACTCCCAAGAAGCCGCCAAGTGCTCTAAGGCTTCAGGGTCAGGCTTGCACCTCACGAGCTCTGTGGGTGCTACTGCCACCTCCCTTGCATGGGTGCTTTGCACACGAGGATGCAATGGTACCTCCAGGACCAGTTAACACGCCAGTCAACTCTCAACCACACATCTCCCAAGAACTTGCCAAGTGCTATAAGTGTTGTAGGGCCAGGCTTGCACCTCACAGGCTCTGTGGGTGCTACTGCCACCCCCCTTGCAGGCTGGTGGCAAAGGAGAATGCAGTGATACCAACAGGACCAGTAACGGCAAGTCAATCATGTCACATTCACACATCTCCTGTATGAACCCGCCAAACACTCAGGACACTGCAGCGCCAGGCTCGCCCTGACTGGCTCTGCAGGTGCCACTGCTGACTTCCTTATCTGGCGTCAGCTTGAGGCACAAACAGAACCAGTAAGGGCAACACGCCTAAGAAGCCCTGTTGCCCCAGTAAAAGATAAACCCCTACGACCCTACACCTAATACAGCAGCAAGCAAGCCAAGCCCCCCTACATCTCCCATGGGGGCTCGAATGCTGTAGGCACTGTAAAGCCAGGCTTGCCCTCACTGGCTCTGTAGGTGCCACTGCTGACTTCCTGATCTGGCGTCAGCTTGAGGCACAACAGAACCAGTAAGGGCAACATGCCTTGAAGCCCTGTCACCCAAGTAACAGATACAACCCACACCCTAATGACTGCTGAAACAGCAGCAAGCCAGCCAAGCCCCAGCTACATCTCTAATGTGGGCTCAGATGCTGTGGACACTGTAAAGCCCAGCTCACCCTCACTGGCTCTGTGGGTGCCGATTCCAGCTCCCTTGACAGGAACAAAGAAAAAACACCAACATAACTTGTAAGGGCAACGTGCTCTAGCCTGTCACCCCAGTTGCATATGCAACCCCCACCCCTATACCTAAAACAACAGCAAGCAAGCTCAGTGCCCCCATTACATCTTCCGTGTGGGCCCAGGTGTTGTGAACACCATACAACCAGGCTTGCGCAAGGCAGGCCCTCACTGGCGCTGCAGGTGCTACTGCCACCTGCCTTGACCACATGGTGGCAAGCAACCACTACACCAGTAAAGGCAACAAGCCCCCGCCCCCTCCACCCGCCACCCTCACAAGCACAAGCCGCGAGCATATAGAATATTCCTCAAGTATCCACAACCCCCCACAGCACCCAGGAGAAGCAGAGGCTAGCCGAGCCGCAGCGCCAAACTTGCCTTCACTGGATCTGTGGGTGCCATTGACAGCTCCCTTGTGGATCACGTCAACAAGCACCAACGAAACCAGTATCAGCAACCAGCCCTGTTGCCCCAGCACGGATGCAGCCCCCAAACAATCACAGCAGCAAGCAAACCCCCCCTACACACACAAAGTGGGCTCAAATGCTGTGGGCCTATAAAGCCAGGCTTGCCCTGCCTGGCTTTGTCGGTCCCACTGCCAACTCCGTCCAACGGGTGGCAACACGGACCACACCGCCAGTGAGGGCAACACGCCCCGAGCCCTGTGACCAAGCTTCGGGCCTTGGCACATCGTCACAAATGCCCAACGTGTGTCACTGACAAAACCCAACCACTCTAACCTTGAACTTCCCACAAAGCCACCACGGCCCCAGGTGCTACTAGTAGTGTGACACTTCAGAGCCGGGCTTGCCCTCACAAGCCCTGTGGGTGCCACTGCCATTTCCCGAAGCAGGGGGCCGTACAGATAGCACCAACAGGACCAATGAGGACAAGACGCCTGCACCCTGTCCACCCCGTTACAGCAGTCCAAAGTCACTACCAGCCAGACCAGTCATTGTGCAACCCCCAAGATTATGGTCAGTGCAGTGCCCGGCTTGCTCTCACTGGCTCTGTGGGTGCCAATGCTGCCTCCGTGTACAGGAAGACAACCATCCCACACCAAAGGTACAAGTGAGGGCAGCACACCTCAACCCACCCAGTGACAGCACCCAGTGACATCAATGATCCCCACCACTAGACACAGACGTACTGCAGGAACAAGTCAGCCCAGTCAACGGATGTCCCATGTGGCCCCAGTAATTGGGGTGGTGCATTGCGAAATCTGCCCTCACTGGCTCAGCAGCTACCACTGCCAGCGCCCTTGCAGGGTAGTGGCAGGGGTTAGCAGCAGGACCAGAAACAGCAAGATGCCTCAGCCCTGTATACCGGGAGACACTGTTCGCCCTGCCTCTGAAACACCCCCCAATCAAAGAGCCACACTCTACAAAACGCCACCATGCCCCAAGACTGCCGCGGCATTCTTGAGGAATGCTGCGGCACCCCCTGCCCAACCACCTGAAAACCCCTAAACTCTATCACCCAGCAACAGCATCACCCCTCGTGCCCCAACACCTCTCAGGTGGGGGTAATTAGGCAGCCCTGCCACCATATCAGGGGCCTCGCCCCTCACATGCCTGTGGGTGCCCATGCTTACCTCCATTGCTGGAACACATGATAGACACCAACAGGACCAGTGGGGGTGACCCGCCTGAACCCCTCTCTACCCAGCAACAGCAACTACCCCCCCCCTCACCCCTACGCCAACGAAAGCACAATAACAAGCAGCTGACCCCTTACAGGCCCTGTGGGTGCCAACGGTGGTGACTTTTGCAGCTCCCAACACTTGGCACCAAGAAAGCACCATATCAAGCAGCTGACCCCTCACAGGCCATGTGGGTGCCCATGCTAGCGTCCATGCTTGAAGCCAAGATAGACACCAACAGGACCAGTGAGGGTGACAAGCCTAAACCCTCTACACCCAGCGACAGCAACTACCCCCAACCCTCACCCCTACTCCAACAAAAACACCATAAGCAGCTGACCCCTCACAGGCCCTGTGGGTGCCAATGCTAGCAACTTTTGCAGCTCCCAACACTTGGCACCAACAAGATCAGTGAGGGTGACACACCTGAACCCCTCGCATAGTGACAGCAACCAGTGACAGCAGCAACCTCCAACCCTCACACGAACCACATCAGCAAAAACACCATATCAAGTGGCTCACCCTCACAAGCTCGTGGGTGCCAACGTTTCTGCCTTTACAGGAAGCAAAGCAGACACCAACATGATCAGTGAAAGGAAGTCCTCGACAAGGACTGAAATTCTGGGGCAAGGCAGTCGCTTTCACTCTGGGTGCCACTTGCCGACTCCCTTAGCTGGAAGGTCTACTGCAAGCGTACCACCAGGACCAGAGAGGGCAACATGCCTCTACCCTCACCCACCCAGCACCAGCAACATGCCCCAAAGCGTCCAGCATACTTCACTGCTGACAGAATCAGCCCCCCCCCCCCACCCACAAACACATGCTACTCATACCCGCACCATACAGGAGCAAGCAGAGGTTGGCTGACTCACTTACTGGGGCAAGGCGGTTGCTTTCACTGGCCCTGTGGTTGCACTTGCCAGACCCTTGGCATGGCGCTGACAAGCATTACCACAGAACCATAGAGGGCAACATGCCTCTACCCTCACCCACCCAGTGCCGGCAGCAAGCCCCAACAGTCTAGCAAAACGACTACCGAAAGTCTCAGCACCTCCCCCACAAGGCTGCATCACTTTACACCACAGGAGTCAGCACTCAGAGTGACTGACTCACTTGCTGGTGCAAGGCGGTCGCTGTCACTAGTCCTGTGGGTGCACTAGTCATCTCCCTTAGGGGCAAAAACACAGGCGCACAACAGGACCAGAGACGGCAACATGCCTCTTCCCTCACCACCCAGGGGCGCAACAAGCCCCAACACCTCCAGCAACTGCACTACCGAAACCCTTAGCACCTCCCCCACAAAGCTGCATCAATTTACACCACACGGCAGTACAAAACAGACACTGGCTGACTCCCTTCCTGGGGCAAGGCAGCCGCCTTCACTGGCCATATAGGTGTACTTACCAAAGCTCCTTTGGTTATGACAGACACACCAACAGGACCAGACAAAGCAACATGCCTCAACCCATATCCACCCAGTGACGGTGACCCGTCCCAGCACAACCCATCCAGACTACTGTCACACCTCCGACACTGCCCCACACCACCATGCAAGCTTACTACAGCAACCTTCATAGCAGGGTGCTTGCTAACACCAGCTCTGTGGGTGCAAGTGCCAACTGCAGGTTGAAGAATGCACCAACAGGACTAGAGAGAGCAACATCCGTCACACCATCCAATACAGAACCCCCGCCCCCACCCCCTGACTCTGCCACACCTCCCGCACAGCCCCACACCACCAAGCAGGCTTACTACAGCAAACATCAAAGCAGGAGGCTGGCCATCACTAGCTCTGTGGGTGCAGCTGACAACCCCCTTGCTGGAAGTCGCAGAGGCACCAACAGGACCAGAGAGGGCAACATGCCTCAACCCATATCCCCCCCAGGACGGAGACCCACCCCAAGCAAAACGCATGCAGACTACTGCCACACCTCCCGCACCACCATGCATGCGTACTACAGCAACCTTCATAGCATGGGCTCGCCATCACTAGCTCTGTGGGTGCAGCTGACAACTCCCTGACTGGAAGTGTGAGGGCTCCACCAACAGGGCCAGAGAGGGCAACATCCCTCAGGCCAGGTCCACCCAATATACACCCCCCCCCACCCTTACCAGACTCCTACACACCCCCCACAATTCCCACCATGCCCCCCACTAAGCTGCCTACGGCATCCGTCAAAGCAGGGGTCTCGCCATCATTAGCTCTGTGGGTGCAACTGCCACCTGCAGGTTGAAGATGCACCCACAGGACTGGAGAGAGCAACATGCCTCACGCCAACCGGTACAGAACCGCCGCACCCAACCCCCGCCAACCTTAACCGACTCTACCCCCCCCCCCCCCGATGCCCCAGCTACCATGCAAGCTGCCTACAGCATCCGTCAGAGCAGACTCGCCACCTTTAGCTCTGTGGGTGCAGCTGCCGACTCCCTTGCTAGAAGGGAAGGGATGCACCAACAGGACCAGAGTCGGCAACATGCCTCAGGCCAGATCCATCCAATATACCCCCCCCCCCACCCTCATAACCCTTCCTGAGTCCACCACACCTCACCACACCTCCCATGATGACCCCACTACCATGCAGGCTTACAACAGCAACCACCAAAGCAGGAGGCTCGGCCATCACTAACTCTGTGGGTGCAGCTGCCACCCCCCCCCCCACTTGGGAGGCAGTCGCAGATATGCACCAACAGACCAGAGAGGGTGACATGCCTCAGGCCAGATCCATCCAATACAGAACCCCCAACCCCTGACCCCCATAACCCTTCCTGACCCAACCACACACACCCACGTTGCCACCCACCAAGCAACCATGCAAGCTGACTACAGCAATCTTCATAGCAGGAGGCGCGCCATCACTAGGTCTGTGGTGCAGCTGCCAACTCCCTTGTAAAGGTTGGCTAGTCGGCACCAACAGGACCAGAAGAGCAACTTGCCTCAGGCCAGACCCATTGAGCACACCCCCCACTCACCCCCACAACCTTACCAGACTCTACCATAAACCCCCAAGGCCCCCAACTACCATGCAAGCTCACTACAGCATCCATGAAAGCAGAAGGCCCGCCATCACTAGCTCTGTCGGTGCAGCTGCCAACCCCGTTGCTGAAGGTTCAACAGATGCACCAACAGGACCATAGAGGGCAACATGCCTCAACCCATATCCACCAGTGACGGTGACCCACCCCAGCACAACCATCCAGACTACTGTCACACCTCCCCCACTGCCCCACACCACCATGCAGGCTTACTAGAGCAAACCATCAAAGCCGAAGCTCACCATCACTAGCTCTGTGGGTGCAGCTGCCGACTTCCTTGCTGTTAGATGGCAGAATGCACCAACAGGGCCAGAAAGGGAGACATGTCTCAGACCAGATCCATCTAGTGTAGACCCCCCCCCCCTACACCCCCATAACCCATCCAGCCTCTACCACACACCCCGCGATGCCCCCAACTACAGATGCAAGCTGCCTACAGCAACCTTCATAGCAGGGGGCTCGCCATCACCAGCTCTCTGGGTGCAGCTGCCAACTCCCTTGCTGGACAACGCAAGCAAAGGAGGAGCAGATGCACCCAACAGGACCAGAGAGGGCAACATGCCTCAGGCCAGATCATCTGGTACAAAACCAGGCCACACACACCCACGTTGCCACCCACCAGTCAACCATGCAAGCTTACTACAGCAACCTTCAAGCAGGAGGCTCGCCGGCACTAGGCTGTGGGTGCAGCTGCCAACTTTCTTACAGTCAGTAGCCAACGCACCAACAGGACTACAGAAGGCAACATGCCTCGGGCCAGATCGATCCAGTACAAATGACCCCCCCACACACACACACACCGCATAACCCTTCCTGACTCTACCACACCTCCCACAATGCCCGCACTACCATACAACCTTACTACGGCACGACGTTTGCCATCACTAGCGCTGTGGGTGCAGCTGCAAACTCCGCTGAAAGACTCTGCAGAAGCACCAACAGCACCAGAGAGGGCTTATATGCCTCACGCCGGGGCGATCCTGCACAGACCCCCCCCCCCCCCCCACCCCCCCACGCGCACAACCCTTCCTGACTCTACCCCCCCCCCCCCCACACACACACACACACAGCCCCGCACTACCATGCAAGCTTACCACCTACCACCTGTTGAAACTCCCCGCACTACCATGCAAGCTTACCACCTACCACCTGTTGAAACTGCGAAGTACTCGATGGAAGTGTGTATGGGAGTGGTGCATGGAAGATACTGTGACAACCCCTCCACAAGTCCCCCCCCACCCCAATACCAAGGCACAGTCAAAGCAGCGCCTAGAGTTTGGTGTGACTGCCCAAATCCATATGAGTAACATCACCATAATACCTTCCAAACAACCTGTAAGAGCCTATCAAAGTTGTAAGAATTTATCAAAGGCACATTGGACAGTGCGAAAATCGGAACAAGTAGACGAGAAAACCGTGCTCAGCAGACCCATGTAGTGCTCTCACCTTGTGCCACACTGCCCATGAGCCCAGACAGGAAGCCACCACCACCGCTGCTCTGGGGCATGGCTGGGGGAGGTGCATGGGTGGCTGCAGCACACAAATAAAGACCAGACACAGAAGCACGGATGATGGAGACATGCCAAGCACTGCTGCAAGGGTAACAGTACAGCAATAGACTTACTGCGTAAACAGACTGCAGCTTCTTCAGCACATGTGCGCACACATGATCTAGCCATGTGGCTGGGTTCTGGTTACGGACTGTGCTGACTGGCAACCACATGCATGGGGTGCACCCTACTAATCCCTGCTGCTGCTGGAGCTCTGAGGCTTAGCTGAGCTCGAACCTTGAGTGTGTTGGCTGGATCATGCATCGAAGCATTTGCTCACACCAAAAATGCTGCTACGAGACTGTTGCATGCAGCATGCAGGACTTGCAGCGGCTGGTTCTGATGCACAGCAGCAGAAGGATCTGGACCTGCATAACCCTGGCACTCAGCAGCAGAAGGGGCATCTGCCCGTCCTGCTGCGTTTGTGGCATACCTGCAGGCGCCGGGGCAGGGGGAGGGGGTGCATGCTGCTGCTGCGCGGCCTGGGGGGCTGGGCGAGGGGGTGCTGGCCTCGATGCTGCTGCGGGAGCAGGCTTGGGCCTGGGAGCTGCGCACCAGCAACACAGACTGTCAGCAGTAGGGTCCCTGAGTTTATAACATGCAGCATGCGAGGTGAGGGTGCCCACCTGCGCGCTGGCGAGGCATGATTCCGTTTGCTGTCGGTGCTGTGGTGCGAAGCCGAGAGAGATGAGCAGCAGACGTGAAATCCAGCAGCAAATAATACAGTCCCCTCAGGCACTCCGTCAGATATCTGATACCCTCTCCCATGACTAAACCACCACTGTGACTCTGTTGGAGTTTGAGTGTAAGGATGTTTGTGACCGCTCAACTTGAAGGGCACAAGCAGAAACGTTCCTTAGCAATTTTTGCAAGGCATATGCACTCACTGCACACCTGTTGCCCCTGAGACAGGCCCTGCTGACTGCCAGCCTGGCAGGCCCTGAGGGCATCCAGCTGAGACTACCAGCTGAGGGTACTTTGCATGCGCATAGGCTGTGAGACAAAAAGGATGGCTGAGAGAATGGTCTGGTCTACTTGCTGTTGGTCTTGAAGTACACACACGGCTCGATTAATTCAGCCTGTGCCACTCCAAAAGCTGGGCTGATTGTGACCACTCAGTGACTAGGTGCAGAGTTGCCACAAGCTGAAGCCAAGCAGTTGGACGATTGCGGCAATCCTTGATCCTGCCACTGATAACACGGTGCCATCCAGCTGTAGCAATCAGTCTTTACAACTTTGTTCAGGTCAAAGCACAGAACTGCACAATCAACCAGCAACACCACATGCTGTGGCACCAGTTGGAGGCAACCATCATGGTTGCCATGGTCATTGCAAAAACAGCAACTTGAACATTATATATCCATGCAATTCCAAGGATTACCTACACTCTGACATTGTAGACCCACTGTTGTAGACACAGCCTCAACAAATCAGTCCAGAGCAGCAACAAAAGCATTGGAAGCAAGGCACACCGTGCCGCGTTTGTTCAAGTGCTGTGATGGCATGCATGCCCACAATCTGCCCAGAACATACATATCATCACCAAACACAGGCTGCCAGCTGACAGGAGCGAGCACTGTCCACGGCATTGACACAAGGTGCTGCCTTTCCGACAGGAAGCTCCCAGAGCGGCATCAGCAACACATCCACACTTGGGCACAGGCGCCCAGTGTGTGGCTGCTCACACACGGGCAGAGACGCGGACGCAGGGGCAGCTGCAGCCTGCATGTGTTTCTTCATCGACATTACTCAGCATCGATACTCTGCAACCCCCAGCAAAAGCCATAAATCCCATCACCACACCTTGCTGACCAGCCACGCGGATCAAACCACAACCACGCAGTACCCAGTACCCAGTCACGCTAACAACCACCATCGCAATCCAACTAACCTACCACGGCCATGCAGTCACCACTGGAAGTGCCCAGTCATGCCAACAGCCACCATCACAACCCAGCTAAGCTACCACCATTCCAACCCGGTGCTGCTGGCGCTGTCGCAGCAACAGCAACAAACCACAGCAGCCTGCGGGGTGCCATGCACTGCATGCCTGACGCAGGCCTCTGAGGCATGGACAAATTAGGGTGACTGCCTAGCACCCATGTACCACAGTACGACAGTGATGCTTTTGTGCAACACCCCCAAACACAACCCTAGAAACCCTCAAGTAGTGATTCCAGCGCTCAGGTGAGCGCCTCAGGCCACCCCCTTGCTTGCTAGATTGGCAGCTAACACCTATGTGGCCGCGCAGCCAGTCAGATGAACTCCACCCCAAGATGGGAACCAGGGAAGCATGCCTGCACCTCACGGCCCCCAGTACCGCTGACTTGCACGTGAGTGACCATGCATCACTGATGCACAGTGAGTGAACAAGCACTATTGTTGCAAAGCGAACTTGGAAAGCTTGACTCAAGCTTCAAGGAGGCAGACCCAAACAGCTGGCAAACTGAGGGAGGGGGGGGGGGCAGCTGACTGCTACCGCAGGTAGCACCCAGACCCACTGGGTCCGGGACGTCCCACACTCAGGTAGTCATACTGCTGACAGCACACAGTCTGACAACATTGCATACAAAACGCAGCACAGCACAGCACAGCATGGGCGGCACTCAGTTAGCCCAGAGAGGCCAGCTGCACGTTGGACGATGCATTCCACCCTCCCTCTGCTGATGCGCATGTATGCAGGTGGGTGCCACTCGGGGTGATACGACAACACTAGTGCATGTTGCTGACAAGGCAGCTCAAGACATGCTGCCAGCACAGCACACAGTGAGAGGGCCCCCCAAGGCTTGGGGTTAGGGTTGGCCAACCCCTCCTCAACAGATTGGCAAACTGGCACGACTGCACAACACGTGGGTCCACACACTCGATGTAGTGCACCCTGTGCGTTGATTTGATGTATGGTGTTACCTGGAGCCAGCAGTGCATCTGTGCGCTGCAGATGCAATCTATGAAACTACCGTGGCCTAGCAAAGGCGGCTGACTCTCACCCTCAACCAACAACATAAGCTCCACCAAGCTGTGCAGGCTTCCCACTCAAGACGCGGCACTTGGAGTGGGGCAGGGCCAACCAAGCAGGCACAATGACGCACATCACAACGGTGTTTAGGGATGGAAACCATCAACCGCCACTTCCACCCACAAGCAGCCGTCTGCAGTCTGCTGCACAGAACACCCCACACACCATGCAGCCAACTGTGCCACATGCACTTCAGGCAAACTTCGCGCCTGTGCTGCGCACAATGGGTGACAGAACCGTCTACTGCGCAAGCGCCTGCGCTGCGCAACAGTGCACGCACAGCAGTGTCTTGTTGGTACACAGCACACCTCCCAGCTGAACCTCCCACAGTGTACTGCCCACCCCACAGACACATCCAGTCAACTGACAACGGCCATCACTGAACAACTCAGGACTCATGCTGCTGCGCACCACCGCACAAAGCAGCCAAGACAGCAGGCAAGGATAGCAGGCACACAGCAAATTGCACCACTGACCCTCTTTTTTGCATTGCATTCCCACGCCTGACAAGCGCCTCACTCCCACTACCACAGTCTACGACAGGCACAGAAAGCTACGCACCAAAATCTGCACCAACTTCCGGGCACAACGGATCCCAACACATAAGATAGTGAGTGCTCTCCAGCCTCCCAAACCTCCCCAAGTGCAACAGAGAGGGAAAACTGCACTACATCAAGCAACCAATCAAAAAACGTGACGGCCTCCCCCCCAACCAAACTGATCCCAGCTTTACTTGTGGCAGTTTCGCCCTTGTCTTGTCAGACAAGACAACCCACTTGGCTATGCTCCCAAATAGCCCTGAAGTCCAGGTCCACCACAGTGACTGACACAACAGCAGCTGGTGAACGGCCATCACCATTGCTGCAGCGGCACTGCTGCTGCTGCTGCTGGTGGAAGCAGTGGTGCCAATCACTGCTGCTGCTGCGTGTTGCTGCTGCTGGACAGTCTCACCACGCACACAACCACAAACTCCACGCACAGTTCCCACCTACGCCTGTGTGCTGCTCAACCCATGCATGTGCCCCATCCGTCCCCCCATGGGACCCATCAAACCCTCAACAGGCATCCCCCATCACCACCACCCCCCTCCCCTACCCCACACTCCAACCCCCCGCTACCCCCACCCCCACCCCCCGCACTGCCGCTGCTGCCGCCCGCACTCCCGTTGCGCATGTGCGCATGTCCATGTGACATCAGCTGCCCTGCTGGCATTCCTGCGTGACTCCCACCCCCTCTCCTGCTGCTGCCGCAGCCGCCACCGTTGCTGCTGCTGCTGCGAGACCATCCATGCCGCTCGAGGGTGGGGCATGCGGCCCGCCGCCGCCGCTGCCGCCGGGAATGCTGGGGTGCCGTGGGGGGGGGGGTGGGGCCTCCGGGTCCTGCTGCTGCTGCTGTGCCGTTTGCCACGAGGCTGTTGAGTTGCTGTAGGCTGTTTCGCAGTTGGATGTTTTCGCGGTTGAGCCAGGCGTTTTCTGCGATGGACTGCTGCCACTTTTCGGTGAGGTCCTGTGGGGCAGAAAGTAGCAGGAGGGGGGGGGGTGAGAGCGCATGAGAGGTGTGTCGTGGATGAAGCTGTCAGAAGCTCCGTGGTACTCCTGTGCGTGTGTAGACACAGGCAGTGCATCCAGTCAATGTGTAAGTCACTAAGCTTGTGTGTAAGTGCGCTGCACATGATGCAGCATGAGACCAGCGCAGCTTGGTTTAGGCCCTACTCAACCTGCAGCTGGCTGAGCAAAACCTGCCCTAATGGCGGATGGCCAATGTTGCACAAGGTGCTGTTACCCCCCCCCCCCCCCCCCCCCCCCCCCCCAAATAAAAAACAGGCCCACCAGTCCCACCTGTATCTGTCCCAGCACCTCTGCCTTCTCCAGTGTGAGAGCAGCTGTCCTATCAAAGCCTGCACCCCCCCCCCCAAAAAACCTTCACGCCTCCCTCCCCCAAAACCTTGTCCGCAATCCTCCTCCCCATAATCTTGCTCGCTGCCCCCCCCCCCCCCCCCCCCCCCAAAAAAAAAAACCCTGCCAGCCAACCTTCCCCCCAAGCCTGGCCCAACATTCGCACCTGTATCTGGCCCAGCATCTCTGCCTTTTCCAGAGTGAGTGACTCAACCTGCCTCAACAACACGTCATTGTCCGACTGAAGCTTCTGGGCCTGAGGGCAGAAAGGGGGGCAACAGATAACACGCAGGAAGCAGCACATCAGTACCTGTGTGTGGACACAGGAATCTGTTTGTGTGTGTGGGGGGGCATATATCAAGCTACTGCCAAAAAAAACCTCATTGCATCTTCTTTGTCAAAGGGCGCACTCTCTAAACTACCCCGCTGCCCACACTCTCCTGACCTTGCTCTGGACTCCGTCCCCCCCCCCCCCTTTCTTGTGCATCTCCATCATTACTGCCCCACTGCCAAACCGCCCCCTCCCTTACTAGTCAAGTCTCTTCAACACATGCGCCGCACACACAGGCAGTGGCTGGATGCACTCCTGTGTCTACACACGTGCACAAACTCCAACGGTGCTCACCTCGCTCTTGAGTCCATCCATCTCTTTGTTGCGTCGCTCCCTGATGCGCTTCTGGCTGTTGCGGTTGATCTCACGCCGACGCCGCACACGCGCATCATCACTGTCGCCTCCATGACTCGTGCCTGCGGGGTACACAACACAACCACACACAGTAATTCAACAGGCTCTGTATGACACGCTCTGCAAGGTGTACTGCTCAGGCGGTATCCCATCCATATGCAACGGCTGTGATGGGGTGCAAACACAGAACAAGATGCATGGGGTGAAAGGTGAGCAGCACAACACCCTCCCCTTGGAACTGTCAACAGCTGCAGGGGCTCTCATTCACATGACGCTCCACCTGCTTCCCAGCTCCCAAGAACCCTGAACTGATCCGGCCGCCACACCAGCCCAACAGCCTGGGACGCCTCTCTTTTTAACCTGCTGCTCTCCTATACCATCTTATCATAACATGTGTGAGGAATGTGGTACCAAGGGAGCTGATGCTCCCCTCCCACCCCCCCCCCCCCCCGCCGCCGCGACGCCCACCCCCATGCCCTTTCTCCCACCCCCATGCCCTTTCTCCCACCCCCTCCCCTCCCCACGCCACCCCCACCCACCGTAATCGTCCAGGCACTGACCTGTCGCCTCCCCTCCTGTGGCTTCAAGGGTCGCTGCCGCCGCTGCTGCTGCAGAGGCTGCATGCTGCTGCCCACGCCTACGTCCCGTCCGCTGGTCTCTGCTGCTGCCGCCGCCACCGCTGCCGGCTGCCGGCGCCCCCGCTGCTGCCACCGCTGCTGCCACTGCATCTAAGTCTGCTGCATGCTGTGCTGCTGCAAGGTTCCCTAGCAGCATGTGGTGTGCTGCTGTTGGGGAGCCGAGCGCACTTGCGAACGAGGCAGCATGCTGGAGGTCTATCCCTGCCTGCTGCTGGTGTAGGTGTGCCACGCTGTCACTGTCACCGACAACGTCGCCGGCTGCTGCTGCGGCCGCTTCTGCTGCTGCCAGCCGTGCGAGCTGTGCTTGCTGTTGTGCCGCTAGGATGCGGTCCATGTTGTGACGGTGCCCGTTGTCAGAGTGGTGCCCTTGGTGACCACTTGAACCGTCACCCTGCAGTGTGAGGTATGCAATTTGAATAGTTTACGTCAGCATGTGTGTGACCCATGGTGAAATTAGGTGACTGACTTGCTGAATCAGCAAATTTGGACTCTGCTGCAGTGGCACCAGCACTCAAACTGCTGCTGCAACTGCCACCGTTCACACCGGCGCGAAGGCCGCTTTTAATAAGATGAGAAGCATAAGGAGCTCCAATGACAACCCGCAGAACTCACCTTGTGGCCCTGATCTCGGTCTGATACGTCCTCCATCGCATCCATGTCCCTTTCGATCACTGCTTTTGCTCCTGTAGAGCTGCGGTTGCGGTGTGCGCCCCTATATCACTGAAGATGCGTACAGAATGCTACCAGATCGTCCTTGTAGGCTGCGGATGCTGCTGCCTCGGGGACCGGTGATGGTGTGTGGAGTGTATGGTGAATCACGCGTAGTGGGCAGGTGTCGCACACACCCGGCTCAGATGAAATGCCCACGTAGTATATTGAACGACGGCAACACCAGAAGGGCACTCGAACAACGGCCTGAGTGACTGTGCAGAGACCTCGCTGCTCGCGCAACCTTGCCAGCAGACAGCAACACAACGTACAACCTTGATGCAAAATAAGGCAACAGGAGAGGTTCCGTTCTCTCCTTGCCCCGCCGCAAGACCAGTCATGTTTTGACCGATCTGCAGGTGTCGACCTTCTTTGGGCGTTCTCCCGGCCTTCTTGGCCTTCATAGGGTGCTGAGTGATGTAGACTTAGAGGCATAAAGAGGGTACACTCGACAATGTGAGATTGAGGCTGAGTTGCACGTCTTTCAACAGCCACTTTGAGGCCGGTCAGAAAAAGGGCCCCAGTGACACATGTGGCAGCTGCAATCCCGCTTCACACTTTCATTCATTGTCAAGCCAACGTATGAACACAACGGGGGCTCGTGAGCACACCAGATCGTTGCTTGCTGCCGGCAGTCACTGGCAGCACTGCCACCACCACTGCAGCTACCACTGGTGGGCCACCAGGGCCCCCAGCAGGGGCCGCCCTTGGATGGGATGCTGTGAATGGCAAATTGATATACAACGCAACATACAAGAATCTGCATGTCCCGCACATCCTTTTAGAGGAATATGGTAGAGGCTGCACACACCATAACCAGCCTTTGCATACTGTCAACACATGGCAAGTGAGCAACTGACAGCATGTGCCACATTCCAAGATGATTCCTGCAGCAACAGAGTAGGTCACAGCACACATGTGTAAGGTCCGTGAACAGGTGTTGTTGTACAGGAGTGCATGCATGATCTCAAATGTTATCGCCAACAAATCCCCAACAAACGGCCACTGTATGATCCCCACCGTTGGTGACAAAGAGCCACCTTGGGGTAACACCCACACACCAAGCACACCTGCAGCGATGCCAAGGCTCAGTTGAAACAGGGCGATGCAAGGAGCCCACATGGGAGCAGCACATATAGCAATGTTGCTGACCGCCAGGTGCGCCTCGTAAGTATGCTCGACCACGCAACACACCCTCAGCACTGCTACGGAGCAGGCGGCATGGCATGCATCAAGGAGGTGCACACCCACAGCTTCCGGTCCGGTGTCAGCAAGCGCAGGCGACTCAACAACACTATCAATGCTGTTGTAACTGCTGCAGGAAGCAGATTGATCTGCTGCGCAATTCAACGGCAAGCAAGACACCATGCTGATGAGGCACATGCCCAATGGCTTCAGCGGTCCGACCTGAGATGGCAGCATCACCTGCCGTCGAGACTGCCGCACTGCTACCACAATGTCCTCAGCCCAGCCGCAAGGCTCATGACGCCAACAAGATATCAAGGGCTGCGCCACAGCGGGGCAGACAGCAGCTAGGCTCTGCAGCAGCCACTACCTGGCAACAGTGCCACACATAGATGGGCTGCGTCTCAGCCATACAACCTCAGCAGGGCGATGCTGCCTTCGACAACAACGAAAGGAATCAGTCTCATGCCTAAAAGTCAACCACAGAAAGGCCAGCCATACAACTGCTACATGGCCTGGGCACAGGCAAGGCCACCCACTGCTCGCCAGGTCACACTAAGACTGCCGGCTGTATCACGCACCCGTGTTACCACGCACCAGGCGCTCACACAGAACAACATACTGCTTTGGCACCAGCAGCCAAACAGCTCAAGCCCTGTGACAGCAGAACCTGTTTCCAGGGAATGACAAACCACACACAACATCAACCACTGAAGCTACAGCACTGTAGCAAGTGCCTGCTGCTGTAACAGGAGCCTGCAGAAGCCAACAGCAAGCGACATGACTGCTCACGACGCTGTGCAGCAAACACGCAACAGGCAGAACTCAGCCAGCAGCTGCAGCAAATGCACAGCACAAGAAATTGCGTAGCACAACAGTCAGCCTGCCTACTCAGCAGCGTTAGGCTTCAAAAGCTTCTGCAAGGCTGCCGCATCTGAGGCATTGTGACCCAGCAGCAGCTGCACTGGCAGCGCCACCCAGCTTGATGCCTCAGCATTCAACAACTGGATCACCCCTTCATCAAAAGCATTGCCAAACAGATCCAGTGCGACCCCTACTTTGTCACCAGCCCTGCCCCCAGCAAAGTCCCGCAGCAGCTCAGCCTGAAACACCAGCATCTCTTTCTGTGTGTCAAACTTCTTCGGCCCAACAGGCTTGAGCAAGCTGCTGTGTCCAACTGCCCCAGGTGTAAGGCTGCATGGCTGCGACATCACGCTGCTGACGTAGGCCTCCTTGCTGAAGGTGCTGCTGCCCATGGCTGCTTCACACACCTCCTCAGTGAAGACCAAATCCATGACGCCAGACAGCAGGCGGGTTTGGAGCTGATGCTCAAATGCATTGATCAGAATGAACTGCTGCAGCATATCAAGCAGCGGCTGCAGGCGCAGCACATGCGCCACCTGCAGCAATGCCGCTGCCTGCTTTGCTACCTGCTGCTGCACATCACGCCCCTGCTCGTCAGAAGCCAGGCGCTCACCTATTCTTCCAGCAGTGCTGAGGTTCGCGTGGCGCAGGCGCTTCTTGTGGACCCAATAGATGGAACCATCCACAGGCACCTCCAGCACCTGCTCTGGCAGCTGCACCACAAACTTGAGCTGCTGCAACTGACTGCATGCTGCCTGCAGCATGCCCTCAAAGGACCCAACTGCGTTTGCAAAGGCCAGCACCTGCGCCAACCCCGTGACTGTGCTGAGCACACTGATGCTGTCGCTGTCCAGTTCTGCTGTTGCACCATAGATGTGGCGGTACCCGCACTGCAGCCAGCAGGCAACTGTCTCACGGCTGAAGGGCTCCCCTTCGTACAGCAGCCCACTGACGTCCCACTCTTCTGCGTCTGCTGGCAGGGCCCTTGCACAGGAGCTGAGGGCCCTCAGCACAAAGCTTTCTGCTGTCAGTGGCTCCCCTGCTGCCACCCGAATCTGGATATCTTCATCCCTGGCACGCTTAAGATAGCACATTAGATTTGTGAGCGTGTCTCTGGCAGGAGACGGATTCACTGGAGCAAGGTGCAGAATTCAGAGATCACAGGCACAGAAACTACTACGTATACTGGCACTTGTCTGAACCGAACCGCTCGCCGGTGTTGATTTGTTGCATGTTTTCACAGTAATCCTCGCTATTGTTCGCTAAAGCGAACAATGTTTGCAGGTTTGAATTGCTGAAATGACAGCCTGGCACACCTGCTGCCAGTACTGGAACAGTGCAAAGGTGACCCCAAGATGTAAAGCGCGTAAAGCTGCCGGCACACAGGTGTCATCAAACTGGTGCTGTTGGAACCCAAGCACAAGTCCCTGCATGCTGCTGCGCAGCAGCAGCATGCATGTGCAAGTACGACAGCATGCCATGCCACGAAGGCAGGAGCTCCACATGTCACACATAGTGCTCATCTTCAATAGACTGGCTGCGATGCGTCCTTCACTTCACATGACGTGCTTAGGTGCTTCATTGCATGCCTTGCCCTGGGGGCATCAGTGCCAGTGACCGCCCTCAACCACCACGCAGCTGCAACAACACTCAGCGCTGCCAATAAATCGCTGTGTTATATATATATATATATATTGAATCAGCTACATCCACAACTACCAAACAAAGATCACCCAAAAAGCAGCGCACAGGCAACCATCAACCAGCAGCGGCAGCCGCCGCAGGCAACACGACACCACCACCAGCGTAACATAAGGAAGCCGAGCAACCGCAACAGCAACCCAACATACAGGTACATCCACATACAGCACGGAAAGACTGACTATCCAGAAGGCATCCACAACAGCAGCATCTGGGAGACTGCAACCCAGCGACACACAATCTGCTGACCACACAACCCTGGCACAATAAAGCTGTTGCAAGTTGGCGCAGCATCAATTGATACCCAAGCTCATACAGGAGCATCCAAGCTGAGAAACTGGTCCAAGGCTGCGGCATCTGAGAATGTGTGACCCAGCAGCAGCTGCACTGGCAGCACCACAAATTTTGACTCCTGAGTACTTCTGATCTCCATGCGCCCCATGGAAAACTGTGTGCCAAACAGGTCCAGTGTGACATTGACTGTGTCACCAGCCCTGGCCCCAGCAAAGTCCCGCAGCAGCTGAGCATCAAACACCAACTTATCTGTGCTTGTGTCATAGGTCCTGCGCCCCACAGGCTTGAGCAGGCTGCTGTGCCCAATCTCACCAGGTGTGAGGCTGCATGGCTGTGACAGCACGCTGCTGATGTAGGCCTCCTTGCTGAGGGTGCTGCTGCTCAGGGCTGCCTCCACAACTTCATCCGTAAAAATCAGGCCAACAACACCAGACAGCAGGCGCGGTGTCTTTTGCCATACATTGTGCAGTATGAACTGGTGCAGCACACTGAGTAGCGGCCGCAGGCACAGCATGTGTGCCAGCTGCAGCAGTGCTGACAGCTGCTGTGCCACCTGCTGCTGCACACCATGCTGCTGCTCAACTGATATCAAGGGAGTGCCTATTTTGACATCCTTGTCCGGGTTGAACTGCACCAGCTGCTTGCGAATGAACGACAAGGTGTAATCAGCCAGAGGCAGCTCCAGCACCTGCTCAGGCAACTGCACGACAAACTTCAGCTGCTGCAGGCGACTGCATGCTGCCTTGAGCAGCCCCTTGAACGAACCTACTGCGTGTGCAAACGCTAGCACCTGTGCCAACCCGCTCGCTGTAGTGATCTGGGTGATGCTGTCTGGCTCCAGCTGGTGGTCTTCAGCATAGATCGCGCTGTACCCACACTGCAACCAGCAGGCGACTGTCTCGCGGCTGAAGGGTTTACCATCTAGCAGCAGACCACTTACGTCCCACTCTGCTGTATCTGCTGGCAGGTCCCTGGCACAGGAGCTGAGGGTGCGCAGCACAAAACCTTGTGCTGCTACTGGCTCCCCTTCTGCTACACGGATTTGGAAGTCCTCATACTCCCTGGCACGTTTACGAGAGCTCATCAAAGAGTTTGAGGCACAGACTGACGATGTGTGAGCGGTGTAGTTCGCTCAGCGATGCTGGGTGATCAGGGTGATCAGGGCAAGACGTCTGAGCGAGCGAGCAGTACCAAAGTAGCCTAACTCACACATGAGCGTTCAGCAACCAGTAGTTTGATAAGAAGCGGCGAAAACCCAGCTGCCACTGCAGGTTTCTAGCTTCGCCTAGGTTGACCTGCTGACATCAGGGTCAAAGACCTGGTGACAGATTGAGATACAACCTGCTGTGGCCTTGAAGATTGCAGTTCTGCAATTTTCATCCCATTTGTATGCAGGAACACATGTGATTCTATGCACAGAGAAGGCTGACAAAATGAGACATATGCCCCCTATGCGCATGACACTGCCGTTGCTTTGACAGTGTCCTGCTGGGCACTTGTATCCACTTTCAAAAGCCCTCGGCCGTGGCTCGAACCCGTCATCTACTGGCTCAGGCAGGCTGTTGCAAGACAGAGAGACAGTGACCAAGCAACTGACTCACAGTGCATCAGCCTGCGTCAACCGCCAAGCCTTGACAGCAGCAGTCTTGTCAGGTCCACCCAGCAGAGCCACCACTTGCCCACACCATGCGGCAGCTATGCTACCAGCTCGGAAGTACCGAGCCCATGTCAATCAACCGGCATGCCACAGCAATTCAGCACAACACAACACCGTGGGGGCCCCGGGGCTGCACATGCAGCACATCACCACGACCACGCCCACACAGCCTGCACAACTGATGCACACAACTCATGCTCACAACTCATGCACACAAGTGCTGGAACAAGCACCAACAGCAACTCACTATACATCAACTTGCACACTGCACCAGACTAGCATACCCCAAGAGTGGTTCGCTGGCCCAGCGCAACTTGCCCCCCCCCCCCCCCCGCCCCGATGCATGCCCCAGTCTGGACCCCATCGCCGGAGTGCCAACTGACCATGTAGTACAGAGACTGAACCAAACTGACTGCTGCTTTCCCACACCGCCGCGGACGCCCTAACAATACGCCACAACATGAGGGGCCCTGACGTGTCATCACAGGTTGACGCCCCCCCCCCCCCCTGCCAGCTCTGGATCCAAAACTACTACAGGTGGCTCACCTCTAGGGGTAGGGTCCGTCCACCAAGCCTGCTCGTGACATGATGGTCACCCGTTGAATGCGAAACCTGACGCGCCGTAGCTGCTAGAGTGTCAAGAAAAGGCAGCAGGCTTGAATGCACTTCACGTAGGCTCCACTACATGCTGGGGCTCCAGCACACGCCAAACCGTGCAACCCGACTACTGAGTACGTCATGCGTTGAGACAAAAAGGCAGTTCTGCAACTGCTGAAACGCTGCTGCTGTCATAGATACCAATACGCCCACTGCTTGTTGCAGATCAAAAATGCATCAGACAGGGGCGAATCCGACAGGGGAATGATTGCTCAGCCAGCCGCATTCCTAGGGGCACAACAGCCTGATCCATGAATGGTTGACACAGACAGCCACCAATGGCCCCGTGCAAGCACCAGCTCTTGGCTGCATTGCGCCACCTCAAAAACTGCACGGCCCTGCGAACATTGGCTGCAAAGAGAAGTATACCAGCCAAAAAGGTCGAGCTGGGCTCAGATCACGACAAAACCGCATGTGCAGCGCATGGTAGACTCATGTGCACAGCACCAGCACAACTCAAATCCACTCACTGACGTCCAGGACACATAAGACCCCCTGCCAAGGATCAACCGCATCCCCAGACACCGTCAGCCACTTCATAGTATGTGCTGCTCACTGCCTGTTGCAGAAGCTGCTCTGTGTGTTGCTGCAAGGGCCCCTCACACCACCAGCCCCACCACCACCGTGATGACATCCCACCTTGCCGCCAACTCCACAGTGTGTCCTGCCCACTGGCCCCTGCTTGCGCTGCTGTGTGTGTCCCAGACTACCCCCCCCCCCGCCCCCGTAGTCCCTCACACCACCAGTCCCACCACCACAGTGATATCATCAAGCTTGCCGCCACGGGGGCCAAACAGACGGCTCAGCAGGGTGGTTTGCTGCAGGACACACACACACCAGCAGCAGCAGCAGCAGCAGAATGTGACCCTGGCAGGTACTCCAAACATAGTCATCACAATGTGTGCAGTACGTGTGGGGGCTGCTGAGATGTCACACACCAGCTCTTGCAATCAGGTCATCACAGCAACTGTGTGCCAGGTACCTGCACCTGCTAGCAACACATGCACCCAGCTTTCCTGTCACTCTGCATGTGTACTACATTAGCAGTGGACCCCACCCCGAACAAACACCACTACTCTGCTTGCTGTCAATACAGGACTACTCACGTCTGGAACCCTTTCCGCCAGCTCCACAGCCCAGGGTGACTGGTAGCTCAGGTCACTGGAGTTGGTTGCGGCCAGCTGTGCCACACGGCCTGAGATGCGCTCAGCAAGCGAAGCATCCCAATCTGAAGGGTCCGCAGGCGCTGACCTGTGACGTCACGACAACAGCAGCACCACTTGCGTGAGCGATAGTGGTACGTATGTTCAAGCCTCCATCTGGACAGGCACCAAGAGAATCCACATGCAGTGCTTGCTCATTGTGGTGCTGTACCGTGCCGATATGATCCATGTTTTTGGGGATGTGTGCAGCTGCTCCAAGGGATGCTACCAGCAGCGCCATCACAAAACGCACCCCCCCCTCCCCATACGCACCTGATCACCCCTGCCACCACTTCAGCCAGCTGCGTGTCCCACATGTTGTCAAACAGCCCGTCACTGCCCGCCACCAGCACATCTGCCCGCATCAGTCGGGTGCTGTAGGTGAGTCCATCTTGAGGTGTATCGCGCTTTGGAGCACTACCCTCTGCATGTAGCCTCCCCCCCCCCCCATGTCAACAACAAATGCCTCACCCCCCCCCCCCCCCCCTCCGAAACCAACAACCCCCCCCCCCCCCCCCCCGCCCTTCCCCCGTCCAAAACAGCAAAGTCGCACCTGATCACCCCAGCCACCACTTCAGCCAGTTGTGTGTCCCACATGTTGTCAAACAGCCCGTCACTGCCCGCCACCAGCACATCTCCCCGCATCAGCCGAGTGCTGTAGGTGAGTCCGTCCTGGGGCCTGTCACTGGCGGCAAGGATCTGGGGCAGGCCAGCTGGAAGGGCGTGTTGAAAGCATGCTCCTGAACCTGTGGGCACACATGTGAGCAGCAGGATGCACAAGACAGCCTCTGAGCGACCATCCAGCAGGGAAGAATGTATGCTGCTCCTGGGACTTGTGTTATAACTCCAGTGGTTTGCAGGCAGATCTGGGACACGTCAGCTGGAAGGGTGCGTTGGAGACGTGCTCCTAAACACCTATGTTGTGAATGAATGCATGCACCGTACAGGGTGATATGGTGAGGATGGAGTGTAAATTGGTGTTGGTCGATGCCGGTGAGGTGCATGTGCTCTGTTGGGAGTGTACAAAGAGCTTGCACTTCTTGATTCGACCCCCCAACACAGCACCAGAACCGCACCAGCACCACACCACACTACATCATCCTTCAAGAAAGGACAAAATTGCAAATGAAGACTCCCCTTGCCCTGAAATGGTTCTTTGCTGCCCTGGTTCAGCCGACATCCTACTTTCCTGCGTGTACCTGGGGTAAGAAAGGGGGGGGGGAATCACGGTAGCCGGCATTGGGGCAAAAATGGCCGTGCCTGCAGCAGAGACGCTGGTGACCACCCACGCACCCATATGCGATAGGAAGCCCAAACGAGACAAGCTGTGAGAAGGGGAGGGCCAGGTAGCAGACAAACCCACGCTGAAGGCGAGGAACATGTCCTTGCTACCTGGCTGCCCCCTGGCCTCAATCAGAAGCACCTAACAGCTTGCCCTTACCCTTTCGACTTGCTGCGGCCAGCACTGCAGCAGTGCCAACGCAATAAATGCCACCACTATACCCCCCCCCCCCGTCCCAAACGGCCCTCATGCTGCCTCAGCCATACTGAACTCACTGGCGCTGTTGCCAGCCTCATGCCCCGTCCCTCGACAGGCATACCGCAAGAAAGGGAGCATCCCTGCCGGCCTGTGGTAGCAACCCTTTCTACACCAAAGAAAGAATGCAGGAGATGTCAATCTGCAGTCAAACTAGGAACGGCCCGACTCTATGCTGCCGCTGAAGCTGGCAGGAGGTAGCCTTCATTCCAGGCAGGAGAGGCCAGATCAAGGCCACCGCCAACGTATCATGGTAGCAGTTAGCACTGATCTAACCTTTCCTGCTGTCAATCAAGGCTCACGCCTCAAAATCGCCTCAAAACCTTTCCCTTCCTGCTGAAAAGACAGGCCGGAGCACAAACATGACCATTCACCCCACACAGCCACTGTGCCATCAAACTTGCTGCTCCTTGCAGCACTAGTTCATGACCCAACCGCATGGCGAGCAAGCTCGAGTGGTCAAGGCAAAAGGGCACCTGATTAAGCCTGTCGAGCATGGCACCAGTGAACTTCAATCCGGCTTCTGAGCCTCGACCTCAAGCTGGCCCACACAGCTACACCTAGGTCCCCATAAACTGCCCGTATCCCGCAAGAGCCTTGTCCGTGCAACCACTAAACAACACAGGTTGGATATCCACACCGTGCTGAGCAACCGAATGCCACAGTGCACCCCCGCCCCTCCCTTGTCGTGTATATGCGGCAGAGCCCCAAATGCCTATGCAGCCGCCCCCCCCCCCATCATGCTTGCTCTCTGCTGTCATCAAAGCCGGGCAGGCGTAGCCTTCATTGAAGGCAGAAGAGGCCAGGTCAAGGCATCACCAACATTGTCTGCTGGTGACGACCATCGACCTGACCCTTCCTGCTGTCAACATAGGCTGGCCCCTCATACATTCCACACCTTTCATAGATGTGCCCTTCCTGTTGTAAATCTAGGCCGGGGCACAAACATCACCATGCACCCCACACAGCCACTGCACCGGCAATTTGGGCGCTCTTTCTTGCAGCAGTAGCGCACATGGAACCTAGCTAGGCCTGAGGGTCGAAGCACAAAAGGGTGCCTGGTTGAGCTTTAGGCGGTTGTGTCAACAGCAGCGTTGAACGCAACTGCCCCCCCCCCCCACACACACACATCAGGTGAGGGGTGCCCTACTAGTACATGGCACAGGCAGTCCCCCCCAGGCCCCCACACTTACACACTTGCTGCTGCACCAGGCTCCCTGCAGAACAGCAGCAAAGCCACTTTGACGCGTACGTAACACACTATCCTAGATCGAAGCAGGAAGGCACTTGATTGATGTCCACAATGAGCTCACACGCCATCATGAACATCAATCAAGTCCGTCCATGTTTTAATAATGCCCCATATCATGGTCATGCCTCACGCCTTTCAGGCACAAAACAAATCAACCCCATGGTGTATGTTGGCCATGCAATTCACCCACAACCATTCGCACCTCAAACAACTTACAGCCCCTAGCCACCCCCCCCCCCTCCCCCCTCGCCCACACAAAAACCCATGTTCACCTTCCACACTCTCACCTGCCAAGCCTAAACCCTACCAACCACCGCCTCCCCCCAAAACCAGATCATAAGCAGTGGTGTGACAGGCCAAAAGGGATACATGGGGGACAAAACAGCGAAACAGGCAACAAGCGTGGTTGTACAGACCATATCTGCAGTGCACTAATCCCTGTCCTGCATGAAAGGATCACCAGAAAAGCAGGAAGGGCCCGAGTGCGAAAGACCCTCTGCCAGGCAGTGGTGCGTATGCAATCTGACCCTTCCTGTCTCAACTGCATGCCTTCAATGCACAGCCCGCCCCCTTGTCCATGACAAGCCTGCCTTCTGGCCTGTATCCAGCACAATGCACGTGCCCAACATGCCAATCACAACCCAAAGGCCCTCTACTGCAGCAGTACCTCATGTGGCTAAGCCGTGATGTAAGTGACGTAAGGGGTTAGGGTTTAGGGTTTAGTAAACGATTGGGCTAAAGACAAGGCCGAGCCTGGCTGGAAAAAAAAGCTTCGACGGCTGCAACCAGCCCTGTACATATTGAGGACTTGCCCTTCCCATGTTCAAGTGTCTGGCTGTAACACAAAGAGCCCCCCCCCCCCCCCCCCCACACACACACACTGCTTGACCCTCTTGGCACCCCCTCACCTCTGTGGATATGACCCCCACTCTCCACACCAGCCCTACTCCGCAGTCTCCCTATCAATCTCACATTGTTCCGCTCGCTCAGCCCCTGACATGCATTTTGGCAGCCCCCCCCCCCCCCAAACCTCCTGGCACGCCCCTCACCTCCGTCGCCAGCACCACCTCCCCCTCCCGTATCAGCCTGAGCCCACAGTCTCCCACCAGCTGAACATCCAGCATGCCGTTGTGACGCAGCACAGCAACCAGCGCTGTGCAGCTGCCAGACAGACGCACACGGTGCTGTGGGGTGTACAAACATGGGAAGGAGAGGCAGCAAGTGTGGCAGCAAACATAAGGCAGTTGTTGTAGCCACAAGCATGTACACATGTGACCTGCTGATACAACCCAAGAAGGGGCAGAAGGGGGGAAAGCAGCATGAGACACACAAATGGACAGCAGCATGCTGTGCAAATGGTGGTGAAAGCATGTGTCTTCTGGCTGCAGCACAGCATAGCACAGCATACCAAAGTTTTTGCCGAGGCTGAAGTGTAGCCTACCTGTGCGAAATCGAGTGCATCCAGTGCACTCCTTTTCCCCTCGACTCCTCCAAAGCCTGCTGTGCCGCATCCATCAGCCCAATTGCATACGCAGCTGGATCAATGCCGTCCGCAGACCAGCTCCCCACCCCATCCGCAACACCCAATGCCCCACACCCCGCTGCACTGACAAAAAACGCATCCTCGCCCCTGTCTTGGCCTTAGAGGGATGGGGCAGGCTGACACCCCCCGCACACATTGACAGCGTACGCCGGACTACTGCTGCTTTCTCACGCAGTGGTGCTGAAATTACTGCCGGCGGCTCGGCTACTGCGGTGGCTGTGGCAGCAGTGGCAGCAGTGGCAGCACTGCGAGATGTACGGCTGCCGCCGCCGCTGCCGCTGCTGCTGCTCAGAGGAGAGACCAGGCTAGGTGGTGTGGGTCCCGGCCCTCCCCGGCGGCTGCCATTGCTGCCATTGCTGCCGGTGCGAGCGGCGGCTGCTGCGCCATTGCTGCCGTTTTTGCCATTGCTGCTGCCATTGCTGCCGTTTGCGCCTGGCTGGCCGCCGTCTAATAGTTTGAAGGCAAGAGAGAGGACATCGTCCTCTTCCTCCTCCTTTTCCCCTTGCTGCTGCTGCTGCTGCTTGCTGTCACCGACAAACAGTGTCGCAGGCCCTGCTGCTGCTGCTGCTGAACCGCCAGGAGGCTTCAGAATCTTCTTGTTGCTTTCCCGTGCTGCACCATTGCTGCGAGCAGCAGCAGCAGCGGCTGCCTGCTGCTGCTGCTGCTGTTCTGCCGCTTCGGCAGCATCTGACAGCGCTTGCAGTGCTGCTGCTGCTTCTGCTTCCTCTTGCGCCTTAGCAACCGCCGCTGCTGCCGCTGCTGCTGCTGCCGCCTGCTGCCTCATTTTCTCTGCTGCTTCCTCCTTCACTCGCTGGATTGCTGCTTCTTCAGCCAAAGCAGCAGCAACAATGGCAGCTTGCCGCTGTTCCCGCTGCTCCCTGTCCCGCTTCTCTGCTGCTGCTCGTGCTGCTGCTGCCGCACGCGCCCGTTCTGCAGCAGCAGCAGCGGCAGCAGCAGCCTTTGCCTCTGCTGCTGCTCGTGCTGCTGCCTGCTGCGCTGCTAGCTCTGCTGCTACCCGCCTTCCCTCTTCTTCCCTTGCAGCCCTTGCTGCTGCTTCCTTTGCTGCCACTTCTGCTGCTGCCGCTGCCACTGCCCGCCTCTCCCTTTCTAGCGCCTCAGCCTTCTCCCGAGCTACTGCTTCTGCTGCTGCTTTAGCTCGTGCTTCAGCCTCTGCTGCTGCTCGTGCTGCTGCTGCTTGCGCCGGGCTTCTGCCTCAGCTGCTGCTCCAGCTGCTGCTGCAGCCTCCCGCTCCTGCTGCTGTCGAGCAGCCTCAGCCGCCGCTGCTTCTGCTGCTGCTGCCGCTGCTGCGTCCGCTGCTGCCTGTCGTAGCCGGTTGAGGGCCTGAGACTTGGTGGATAGCTGCTGCTTGAGGGTTGCTGCTTGGGCCTGCAGGGCTGACTGCTGCTCGGAGAGATCGGCTGACAATGCACCAGCAAGCATGTCCTGCATCTGCTGCTCGGCTGCAGCTGCTTGGGCCTGCAGGTCGGCGATCTGCAAGACAGGAACATCAAAATGCAACAGCAAACGGTGAGGATTTTGTAGCCTCGTCTCAGACTGAATGCCCCCCCCCCCTGCCCGAATGTTTGCTGACGGATTGTTCAGCCCCAGCCAGGTCATGTGCTGCAATCATGCTGCCTCCCCCCCCCCCCAAACAATTTCGGCACCCTGCATGCTCCTACTCTAACGCCGATGCACCCTTCCCCTGTAGCCAAACCCAACCTGTTGTGTCAGCTGCAGCAGCAGAAGCAGGCCTGCCCCCAAGCCACTTGAGGCGCTGGGCTCGCTTGCTAGCATCCTCCTCAACCGACTACGCTGCCGCTTCTAGCCATGGTGAGCAAATGTCAGAACGTTTCTCAACCAGGGTCTAGGCCCAATCTCAACGTGCTCATGACCCCCTATCCACCCAGCTCGCCCACCCCCTCCACTTATACAACAAGCAACCCTCACAGCCAAACCCTACATGTTGCGCATCAGCTGCAGCTGCAGAAGCAGGCCTGCCCCCAAGCCACTTGAGGCGGTGGGCTCGCTTCCTAGCTCCCTCCTCAACCGGCTGCGCTGCACGCTTCTGCCCATGGTGAAGCAATGTCAGAACATTTCTCCACCAGGGTCTAGGCCCAATCTCATAGTGCTTATGATCTTACTTGCCCTGCTTGGCCACCCCCACTCCCCCACCCCACACAAAGCAGTAGCCAATCCTCAGAGGGACACCCTACCTGTTGTGCGTCAGCTGCAGCAGCTGAAGCTGGCCTGCCCCCAAGCCACTTCAGGCGCTGGGCTCGCTTCCTGGCCTCCTCCTCAATGGTCTGTGCTGCTGTCCGAGCTTCGGCCGCTGACGATTCCAAAGACACAATAATTGCCTGTGATGAACGTGAGCAAGAAGCGGGCAGCAACAAAAGCATGATGTTACAACTCGCCAGCTAACAGCTGAGGCATTGCGAGCGCTGTGAAGCCAACAGCAATCCTAGCGACACTACTGGCGCAACAAACGGCCAGCAAAGCGTGGTCGATACCCTTGCGCCCATCATGAACTCCGACACCCCCCTCCTGCCCCCATACACCCCCCTCCCTCCTGCCCTGCCCTGCCCCCCCCCCCCACACACACACACCGGCCCTCCTGCAACACCCCCATTCCCACCCACCCACCCACACACCTGGTCCTCTGGGCTGAGCTTCAGTCGCAGCAGGGAGTCAAGCAGGAACAGCTCCTGATGCACACCAGATAGCTCAGCCTGCATTGCGGCAGCACACAGTAAGGGGGGGGGGGTAAGACAGGTGTGGGTGGGGAGGAAATGCATCTGAGCAGCAGGGAGTCAAGCCGAAACAGCTCCTGCTTGATGCCAGACAACTCGGTCTGCAGCGGGACAGCAGATGGTGTTACTTCAGCAATGGTGGTGCAATACATGTGGCGCAGCTGGGGAATGGACGTGTGACCACGGCCTGAAAAGTAACAATTGTAACAAATGTAAATGTGACCTCATTACCAGGGGTGTTGTCCTTCACCAGCCCTTGGACGGGCATGTCAGAAATGACACATCTAGTCATTCAGTGGGGTAAACAAATTCACCCCAGGGGGGGGATTGTTGGGGAGATGTTGCTGTTCAACAGTGTTGACGCACACCCTGGTCAATCCTTTCTGGCTGTTGAGGTGCCAAAGCAGCAATGCTAGTCAGGCAGACCTGAACAGCCAACGAGGTTCACCCAGTGCATGACCAATGGTGCCCAACATACCACTGCAACAGCATCGCGAACATGTCGCAAGACACTACCCTCCCCACATGCATGATTCAAGATGATGTGCTGCCAGGTACATTCAAGACTTTATGTATGGGGAGATGGGGAAAAAGACAGAACAAAACTGTTTGCCTGCATATGTGAGGCATTCTAGACCCACAGAGCCATGATCATCATGCCGGCAGAAGTTGTTGCAACCAACATCAGATTCCATCCGCAAAACCTTGTCACTTCTTTCTGGCTGTTGAAACACCACAAACAGCAATGCTGTTCATCAGGCCTCAACAGCCAACAAGGTGTGACCAGTGCACAACCCATGGTGAGCAAAATGTCGGTTCAGCAACAGCATGGCACAACACACAACTCACCACCCATGCATGGCATGCGGCCAGGTACCTTCCATGCATGTCACCAAATGTGCTCAACCGAGATGCTTTGCAAGGGCCGACACAGAAGCAACAAAAATCATGTGCAAGTACGAGCGGCTCTAGCTCCTGATGCATGGCACAAAAATGGTGTACTGTGTTTCACACTGAAAATTGTGTTGTACATGCATGAAGTGTGGCATCTGCGGTGTCCTAGTCCAGGGCTGAAGCAGCTCGAATGCTTTGCAAGCTTGCAAGCTGTTCAGCCCTGAGCCATGGACTCTTCTGGATTGACATCAGCACATGCACATACCACCATGCTGTGAACTAGTGTGTGAGAGGAGGGTGGATATCCCCACCAGCATCTCAGCCATTTGGGAACACCCCCTCCAGGTGGTTGCCCACCCCACTCCTTTCTGATAGGGTGTTGCTCTTCACATGCCCATGCTGCGTATGCCACACAACACCCCAAGTAATTGAGCGGGGTGACCCAGTAACCTAGGGGGGGGGGGGGGGTGCTCCCAAAATATTGTTGCTGCGGCATCCTGGAGGAGCATGTGCTCTCCAGGGCACGCAAGCAACTATAAAGCTCAGCATGGGACTTTGCTGCACCAACACCTACTTGCTGGCATGCCACATGCCTGCAGATGCCACATGCATGCACATGCCAGATGCATTGGAGACATTGGGAAGCAACAGATAATTGCATAGGTAGGATGGGTACATGGGTACAGAACGGCACTGTTAGCCATGCAGTGGGGTGAGGAAAGTAAGTGACCGTCACCGTGGCGGTGCTCTCTGAAACCTGAGATGGTGTCACTGCAGCATCCTGGCTAATGGAGCAGGGCAAGCACGGTAGCACGTGCAACAGCTCCAGCCCTAAGCAGTGCCCATAGCTAAGCCAACACACCTGCACATGCCACACAGCATGCCACGCGTTCTGAGAGTGAGGAAGTGGCGTGTGCGCATTGAAGTGGGAATATGGGTGGGCAAAGGAAGAGGAGGGGTTACTGGCAAAGGCAAGCAATGCGCACTATTTGTATGGACAGCTGTCTGGCGAGGACGCTGCCCCCATGCGCTGGACAAAGGCACTGGGCAGGGATGGAATTCATTTGTCTGGTTAAAGAGAGATGCCAAGCCTTGAGGCTGGGTACTTCTGGATCAGTGCGGCTGGGAACTGTGCCAGAGTACCCCGCCCCAAGGCCAAGCAAGGCCACAGGTGTGCTCGCTAGCAAGCCTCCATGAACCATGCAGGTTTGAAACTGTGCCCCCCCCCCCCCCGCCCCGGCACACAACAACTGTGCACTAGTAAATGCACAGTAGTGGTGAAGTGGCCTGAAGAGGCATGTCGTCCGACATGGGGTTGCGGTAGGGACCAGGTAGGGATGCATTGACAACGGCTAGCAACCATCATTATGTTTGTTGTTGCTGGCTTACGTTGCAGTGCAAGCTGCAAACCGCTCAATGCAACCCCTGTCCTGGCGTAAAACATCCTCTGTTCCAACAGCTGCCATCAGGCCAGCCTCGTGAGGCATATGACTTTGCCGCACCAATCGCTGATGCAAAAACTGGTATAGTCGCCCGCCCTCACCTCTGCACACAATGGGTTCCTAGCAAAGCTAGCACTTGCTGCAATTCTGGTGGTTTTCCCCTTTTTGGTCAAACCGGTGTAGGTGTTGCAAATCACCGCAGGGGTGACAACTTATGTCGTTCACCCCGCTCGACCCTGATGGACGATGCCATTGTTGTTTGGCAATAATGTCCATGTAACATACTCCCCAAAACGAGCTTTCCTGGTTGCAGTGCTTGGGTCCATCCCAAGGACCGCATCCAGGACAGCATGCCTTGAACCATCATGGGATTGCAGCAACAACGTTTGAGCACACGCGTGATTTTGCACAGCTTTGTATCATGTGTTAGCCTGGCAGTAACATGAGGCCCTGCAGTGCAAGCACCAGGCCCGTGTAGCCATGACAGCACGTTGCATTGTGCCTGCTGAGAATGTCCCCCCCCCCCCCCCCCCCCCCCCCCGTTCCAAGTGTCACAACATGGTCGTGCAAAACAGCTGAAATGAACAATGCATGCTGTCCTGAAGGCAGTTGCTGGACTGCACCAACATCTGACTGACATCAGCATCGCCAGCCACCACCCCTAGGACAGCTTGTTGCTGAAATATGAGTGAGCGGTGCTGTCCTGAGGCTGACTGCTGGATTGAGCGCGCTCGTTTCCATCCCCCTCGGTCGTGACCGAAAACTTGTCTTGTTGGTGCGGTTGCCCCCCCCCCCCCCCCCCCTGTGCTGAGTCCTTTACTGGTGGTTGCCCCCCCCCCCCCCTCAAACCCCCGTGTTCAATACGTGCTACCATCACAACCATCTTGGTCACAACATGACATTTGCAACGCCGTGAAGTGAACAAGGTTGTTCTGTCTTGCAGGCGGTTTCTGGATCAAACGAACACTCCATCGAGATCCTTCTGTGCCATAACTGCCTGTAGGAGAGCGTCATGTTCAAAACAAAGTCACGACCACAAGGGATCGTCACCTACACATCATTTGTATTCATGGGCGGGCTGAACACATGCTTTCCACCCTTCCCATCTTAATCTTTGAAACCTGCTGCCGAAGTCCCGCCCCCGTCTACTCCTGCCGCTCTGCCTTGCTGCTACGGCTGCTGCTGCCGCTGCTGCCCCCCGGTCTCCACCCATTTTAGACCAGACACCCCCCCCCCCACCCTGGCTTGCTGCGTGACCGTGTGGTGTGACCACCAAAATCAGGGACCCCCCCCTTCCACCTCGATCCTTCCAGCCTGCTGCTGCAGCCCCTCCTCCGTCTCCTCCTGGTGTTTCTTCTGCCTGCTGCTAGCCACACGGTCTTCCCACAAAACCCCAGATTCCCCCCCCCCCCTTCAGGGCTTTGTTTGTTGGCTGCTTTGCGCGACTGACACCCCCCCCCCCCACACACACACACACACCGCCTGCTTCCTCACCTCGATCTTTTCAACCTGCTGCTGCAACCCCTCCTCTGTCTCCTGCTCAATCTTCTGCTGCTGGCCCCCAGCAGTAGCAGCAGCAGCAGCCGCTAGGGTGGGTGCGTCTAAGACCAATCCTGTGTCGCCTCCAGTGTGTCATTACTCACTGCTGCTAGCCCCATGACCTTCTACAGACACCCCCCCTTGCCGGCCTTTCTTTGTCGACTGAAGACTCCCCCCCTTGCCTCCTCACCTCAATTATGTCAACCTGCTGCTGCAGCCCCTCCTCCGTCTCCTCCTGCCCTTCGCCCTGCCGCTGGACCCCAGCAGCAGCAGCAGCTGCCAGGGTTGGTGCGGCTAAGACCAAATCCTGTGTCGCCTCCAGTGTGTCATTCCTCACAGCTGCCAGCTGTAGACGTTGGGCGGTGGCCACTGCACGGCCCTCTGCTAGCTGCTGCTGTAGTGCAGCGATGCGATCTTGGAGCTGACTGGAACGAGCTTGGCTTGTTGCAGAGGCCTGTGGTAGAACAACAAGGGGTTTGGGGGGGGGGATGTAGGTGTTGTGGCATTTTTGTCGTGTGTGGTTCGTGCACACAGTGCATGAAGGTTTTAGGACAGCAACACCCCTTCAAGTCGGTGAGCTGTAGGATACCGCATGCGCACTGCTGCTAGCTGTAGCCGTTGGGCCGGCTACTGCACGGAATGAGCCTGGCTGACCGCAGAGGCCTGGACGGGAGGGGGGGGGGAGTGGGTTGATTGTTGTAGAGGGTGCAGGGTTTGCCCATTAGAAAAAACCAGACAAGAGCATCACCCTGCATGATCATGACCTTTTGGAGGTCTAGCGAGATGCAGGCGAGCAAAGCAATGCTGGGGCTGTGACCATGTCATTACCCTGGGCATCACAACGCAGCAGTACCAGAGCGCGCACACCCACTCACCCAAAAACACCCGCCCTACCCACCTGCAAGACCTTCGGCCTCAGGTCCTTTCCCCAACACTGACAGCCATCAAGCACCCCCAGTCCCACCTACCGACAAGTCCAGCCCCCCTTTCCCCACTGCCCCAACCACGACTTGGCCCGCCCCACCCACCCACCAATCCACCTGCAAGACCCTCTGCTGTAGTTCCTCACCCAAAAAATTGAGAGCCCCCCCCCAAAGTTGACCCGCCCCACACACCCACAAACCGACCACCCACCTGCAACACCCTCTGCCTCAGCTCCTGTTGAGCAGCCTGCAGCCGCCCCAGCCTCTCTGCCAAGGATGCCGGCACTGCAACCAAGGCTTCCACAGCCGCAGCTTCCGTTGCTGGTGCTCCTGAATCCTCTTCATCTGCCGACTGTTTCGCTGCTGCTGCTGCTGCTGCTGCTGCTGCTGCTGCTGCTGCTGCTGCTGCGACAGGTGCAGAAGTGGATTCTGCTGGTGCTTTTGGAGCTGAAGATGGTAGTGGTGACGTGATGGGGGCTACTGCATCGCTGCTGCTGCTACTAGTTGTGTCTGTTGCTGTTGCTGCCTGTGCAAGACACTCCTGCAAAGCACGACGGCAACAGGAGGAGGGCATGGGTCCAGACTGGACTCTACGTCACTGACAACCTGATTGCTGCAAACTCCTTCCGTTGGACCTAAACCCCCTGCTACGTTTGTGCCGTGTCATGGTCACTGAAGGTTCCAGCTGGCATCAGCAAAAGCACCGCTTATAAAACCACTTCCCCAACCTGCATGTGCTGCAGCAGCGTTTGATATTCCTGCTGCTGCTGTTTGGTATTCCTGCTGCTGCTCCTCCAGTGCCTCCTGCACTCCCTCAATCTCAGCCCTTCCAAAGCCACTTCCACACCTAAACCAGTGAACTCCTGCACTTTAATCACCTACAAATCCACCACACCAACCTTGTGGTACCACTCCCCTCACCTGCATGCGTTGCAGCAGTGTCTGGTATTCCTGCTGCTGCTCTTCAAGTGCCTCCTGCACTCCCTCAACCTCAGCCACACCCCGGGAGGCTTCGGCGATGGCAGCAGACAGCGTGTCTTCAGAGTTGGCTACTGCCTGCATAAACATCAACATCCAGGTCGATTCATGCAGGATTTGAGGAAAAGCAGGAATGGGGGGGGGGTCCACGGCCTGCTGCACAGCGTCAACCTAAAATAAGCTTCAACAGGCGTCAGAGTTTGCAATTGCCTGCAACTCGAGACAGCAGCAACAGTGTGAGAAATAAGTGACGGTGATGTTGTAAGGGTGTTTCTTTGGAAGGGGGGGGGTACAGAGCCTCCTGCGCACTGTCCACACCGAAAGACTGCCGCAACTTGAGTGGCAACAGCCACTGCAGCAACATGTGAGCAAAGGGTGGGGTGGAATGGGATGCGGCATGGCCGAGAGGGGTTTGTTGAGGGGGGGGGGGTCATGGCGGAAGAAAGCAAAGCTGCACGGTGCCTATTGAAATCATCTCCAAGTGCCCCTTGCCAAGTGTGTCAAAGGATAGGTGTCAGCCCCGACTTTGCGCACATCTTTCCTATACCCTGGCGACTGGCCTCAATTCAACACTCACAGCTGCTCTCACAAACAAAAATAACAAACAAAAAGTCACAAACAGATGGCCGACTGCCCTGTGGCCGAACCATCTACCATTGGGTGTTGTGGTCCCCATCAAAGACGCCGAGCACAGCCTGTGAGTTCAAAGGCCTGAGTAAACACCCCATCATGAGCACTGCATGTAAATTCTTCGGAAGCTTGCGCACTGCATGTGAATTCTTCGGAAGCTTGAACATAGAATGCCGTACCAGGAAAGCCGTTCAGTGGATTTGCGGGACATATGCGGTGGGTCAAACGCTTGGCGTGTCGACAAGCAGGTGACGCACAGCTCATGCATCCTACGCAGCCCTCTCAACCCCGGCCTCCTTGCCCCCAGACAAGTCTTTTGAATGCATGTGCACACCTAGCAGACTGGGCTATGCCCATCATGGTGGCACCCTGCACCCAACCACACGGCAGTCATCATGCATAAGGGGGGGGGGGTCTGCCAACGGCTGGTTTTTTCTTCCGTTTGATCCGGATCTGGTCGTCCAATCAGCATCTTCCTCTAAGGGATATGCATTGTGCCCTACTCGTTAATCCCACCCCCCCCCCCCCAACCCCAAACAGAACACACATTGCTACAGGTCCGGGCTGCCCCAAACGTGGAATCCAACCACTCTCACGGAGAGACGGCATCATTCTACATGTGCCGCTGCAGCTGGTGCCCTCGGCTGCTGCTGCTGTTGCCGTCATGACATCACCAACTTGAAGCTGGCATGATGTGGGGGTAAAATGGAGTTGGCAAGGGACGTATGCGGTGAGTGCAATGCTTGGAGCGTGGCACCATCCCGTATACATCTCTGCAGCCACCTCTCCCCGCCCCCACTTCCAAGAGGCACCGTCAGAGCCCCGCTCCACACAATCAAACGTTGCAACAGGTTGAGGCAGCCCCCTGACTCTGAAGCCAACAACACACACTGAGAGAGATAGCATCATCCTACATGTACCACAGCTGCTGTTGCCATCAGGTGCTGCTGCTGCTGCTGCGATCACAATACAACCAACCACAAACAGTGCAAAGTGCATCGGTGCGATAAGTTTGAGGGACGTATAAGGTGGTCGTAGTGCTTGTTGTGGTGTACACAACCAAGTACGGCAGTCTTGTCATAACCCCCCCCCCCCCCCCCCCCCCCCGACACCCATCAACATCATGGACTCTGCAGTCAACCACACACATCATGCAATTATGCCGCAGCCGCTGTTGCCCTCGGCTGCTGCTGCTAGCGCCACCTCAGCACCATCCAGACTGTGCATTGTGTATCAGTAGGTTGGGTTTGGCGGACATACAAGGTGGTTGTGGTGCTTGGTGGTGAGAAGGTTCAATCAACACCACCAAAGACGACAACCTGCTCATAATTCCGCCGCGACTCCCCCTCAACACCAACCACGACAGGTGCACGCAGCCGCAGGACCCTATAGCCAAGCTCACTCACTGTGCTGCTTGTGCCGCAGCAGGGTACCCCGTGTACTTATGGCTGCCTTGCCCTCTCGTGCAGATGCTGCCGCACCGCTGCTGCTTGCTGCTGCTGAGCCGGTCTTCCACTGCTTGCCTATTGCACTAACTGCACTACATACCAGACAACCAAGCTGCACACCCCCACAATCCCCTCCCCCCTGCACACACTCTACACTACATGTACATGGCCTACACATGTGCACACCTTTCGGGGGTCCCTCCTGACTGTCCTCACCTGCCATGCCGCTGCGTCCTCTACCAGTCAGCAATAACAAGACGCCACCCCCCCCTCCCCCACCCCCCTCAAAATCCCTCACTAACTGATCAACATCCAAAACTGCACACCCTGCCAAAAATTGCCTCATTGGTTGCATTTACCTGCCGTGCAGCTGCTGCCGCGGCTGCTGCTGCCTCCTGCTGCTCCTGCAGCTGCTGCACCAGCGCCCCACTGGCCCTGTCAGCAGGCTAAGCTGGTTGTCAAGCTCCGACATCCGGCCCTCAGCAACGGATAGCTTGGCCTGCACAGCAGCAGGGTGAGGCGTGACAAGACAACACAGCGATGATTGTCTAAGTACAGTTGCTGTTCCGAGCTTGCTTGCTTGGCGGTCAAGCTCTGATATGCATCCCCCAGCAACAAGCAAGTAGGCCTGTACAGCAGCAGGGTGAGGTGGAGGTGCGACAATTGCAACACATCCAAGCTTTGGTTCCAGGTGAACTGGCAGTCAAGCTCCGACTTGTGTCCCTCAGCAACTGACAGGTTGCCCTGTGCATGGATAGTGAGAGGGAGGGAGGAGGCGGCATTGCAAGGTTCAAGATTTGAGCTGTGTGGTGTTGTTCAAGCTCCGACATGCGACCCTAAGCAACATGAGATTGGCCTTTGTATGGGGAGGGAGAAGGAAGGGTGGGGGGGGGGGGGAGTGTGCACAGACACATTGGGGACAGAGTGTGCACAGACACATAGGGGAGTGTGCACAGACACGTTGGGCGGGAGGGGGGTGGGAGGGGGTTTGGGGTGGGTGGGTGTGTGTGTGTGGGGGGGGGGGGGGGGGGAAGGGGCGGGGTTGTGTGGGGTGGGTGGGTGGGTGGGGGGGGGGGGGGGGGGGTAGTACAGGGAAGGTTCGGCTTGGGACGCACTGGCCTCCAGCAGCCCCAGCCTGGTTTAAAAGAGTAAAACAGAAAACAAGCATACCCGCCAGTGATCCTTGCAAAAAACATGCATGCTCACAACCCGCCATGCATGCTCACAAAGCCACTGACTGCGCACCAAAAACCAACTTCAACTGAGCACCTTACTGTGGTGCATTCACTCATAAACCCCCCCTGCGCGCGCGTGTGCGCACGCAGCGCGGGGGTGAGGTGGTTGGTGCATTGGCTGGATGCACTTCCTGTGTCTACACACCCACACAGCCACACCCAAAAGCCACACTGCAGCCCAACCTTGTGTGCTGTAAGAAATTGCGGGTATCAGGTAGCCACAACTACTACAGAACACAAGGGTGAATTTCAGATTGGCATCCTCTGTGAGCATATTGCGCAGTACTACCATCTGGGCGCGGTCGTACAGCAACATAAGTGTACTGCACGACGCTACACTGCATCCCTCAGCAGTGCAGTACTCGTAAAGTACGGATTTCATGTGTCAGTATTCGGCACCACAGTCCTCTCTACTAAGCACCCATCAGATTTGAGAATATCGGTGTAGTGCATCCCCCCAGGTGTTGGGCGAAGAAAAAACACCCCACCCTTTCAGGACTGTAGTGAACCTGAGAAACCTTCAAAAAAATCCCAGCGCAACATCCACCCACCAACCCACCCACACATGCCTCAGCCACTTGTGCCCTTGCAACTGGTCCCCACCTCCACATATTCTGGTCCTGCTGATCCACCCCTTTCCCTGCCCCCGCTACTGCAAACAGACACTATTCCGAATAGTCCCGGCAAGATGCATGGGTCACCAGCCGCGCATCCCTTCTTGAAAGTGCAGGATCTGCACCGGGCAGATACTGTACTTTCAAGACAGAATCTGCTGCTGGTGACCGATGCATCTTGCCCGGACCCATGCAGGTAACCCCCCTCCCTGTGCCTACACACCATCAGCCAGGCGAATGCTGGAGGGTGCTGGAGAGACTGGAGGCAAGCTGAAGATTTCCTTTTTACCATTGATTATTGAATATGTTTTCACTGTGCGCCCCCACGCACTGATACCCAACTTCAGAATGTCACATCCTTGGATGGTTGATGCATTGGCTGGATGCACTCCCTGTGTCTACACACATACACCTTACACATATCCCATAACCGCACCCACCCCCGCCACCCCACCCCCAACACCCACCACCCACCCCCACACTCACCTGCACCTCAGCCAGTTGTGCCCTCAGGCCTTGCACCAGGTCCCCCCCCCCTCAAATGGGCAAGCCCCTGCAGAAAGGTGGTAGTGACCCACTCCTCTTGCCTCCCCCCCCCCTACACACCACCCCTTACCTGAGCCTCAGCCATTTGTGCCCGCAAGCCTTGCACCTGGTTCCCCACTCCAAACAGCTCCTGCTCCTGCTCAGACTCCCCCACCAGCGTGGCAAAGCTGGCCACTGCAGCGGCAGGGCGACCCTGGGATGCTGCGCCCCCTGCTGCTGCTGCTGCAGTGCGGACAGCATGCCTTGTAGTAGGCCAACCTTCCGCCTTGCAGCTACCATGAGCGACCTGATTTTGCAAATCACGAGCAGAGCAATTGGCAACAAAAGCAAGGAGGGTGGGGCAGGGGAGGTCAAGACAGGTTACAACAGTAAGGGAGAGCCACACAATAGGGAGCCAGCTGCTCTTTATTGGTTACCACTTCAACCAGGCTTGATGATGGCAGGTCCCTTGAAGCCACCTGGACATGCATGGCGGCATGCATGTGTCATATCAGGTGGTTGTGCCATAGTACCGGCAAGATTGACGTATCCATTCAACCCTGTGCAGTGTGCACTGCTTGCAACAGCATGTCCAGGTACAATGGCAGCACGGTGCGCACCTGTTGCTTTGTGCGGCCTGTTCAGCTGCAGCCCCCAGTGCTGCCACCTTGCCAGCCTCTGCCTCCAACACAGGGGCAGCTGATGTCAACTCCTCATCAAGCAGGGTGGCAACCTGCAGGGTGGATAATTGCACAACGGTCGGTTGCACAATGGTCAATTGCACAATGGTCGGTGGCACACATGCACAATAGTTGGTTGGTGCTTTGCAGGCTGGGAATGTTGTTTTTATCAAAGGCATCATGGCGCATCACAAATGTACGGCATCAACTAGGCCACCTGCATGTTTGTGTTTCCCCTGGCAATCCCAACAGTGAGGGACGTTTGAAAGGCCACACCCAAAGCAATGCCGGGTCAACACCATCTGTCGCGCTCACACTCAACCACCCTGCGCACAAACCAAAAAGCCATACTCCCTAGCCACCCCTCCAGCAGCATCACCCCCACACCCCACCTTGAGGGCCTTGGTAGCAGCTGTGTCCCACTGCTGTGCAGCTTCAGTGCCTGCCCACACACAAAGACCAAAACCCCTTGGCCACCCCTCCACCACCTTCAACCCCTACCTTGAGGGCCTTGGTAGCCGCCGTGTCCCACTGCTGTGCAGCTTCCAGTGCCAACCTCTCACTGTCACTGGCACTCAGGGTCAGCTCAGCCAACTGCAAGGGGGGGGGGCAAGTAACAGCACGCATGCATGTCAGTTTGGGTCAACCGATGGCATGTAATCATGATGATGTGATGCAGCTCGATGCTCTCGGGCATCAGAAACGAATGTGCATATCAGCTGAAGCGTTGGTGCTGCCGTCATGTATACAAATCATGCACTTCATACATTGCAGATTTCACTGTCACTAGCACGCAGCGTCAGCTCAGCCAACTGCAAGGGCAGGAGTCAAGGGCGGCGGAGCAACAGCAGCAAAAGCCACTGATGCTTATCATACCCGCCAATGCAGTATGCCAGGGCTGCAGCATTGCCCTCCCACAGTTGGCCCCCACCAGCATTCAGGCCATCACTGCATGTTGCCAACTGTTACCATTCCTAGATTTCAAACAAGATGACAAAAACGTAACTGCGCAACCATTTATAGTTTGACTAGAAGTCAACCTGCTGGCACCCCAGTCGTTTCTGGGCTGCACATTCCAGTGTTGTATGGGGCACTGTGTAAGCCTCTGTGGTCCACGACCTGCTGGATCAATTGTCAGTTTTCTGGCTGCACAATTTAGGAGTCAGCAGGCGTGGGCGGTGTATAGTCCATCACTGTTGACCATCATGGTTCAAGATCGTCGACAACAATGGCCTACACAACGCCCGCACCTGCTGACTCCGATATAGGCAGCCAGAAAACTGACCTGTGATTCCAGAAGGTCTGCTTGGCAGAACGAAATGCTGGCATAATTGTTGGGTTGGGGCAGTCTGTGGAAAGGCAGCAAGCACACACCCAAGGCGAACACTTGCGGCCACCAACACCACATTCTCTCTCAAAACACCCCCCTCCCACACACTGTATTCCACCACGATTTCACACTCATCGGACTGACACAGTATGACACATCATGCTCCACCCAAACAGTACAATGCATCATGCTTCACCCACCTGCTGTTTCAGTACCTCCAGCAGTTGCTCCTGTGACTGCTGCAACTCATCCAGACCAGCAGCAATCAAGCTCCGGGGAAGCTGCACCACAGCCACACCACCGTCTTGACCCTCCTCTTCCTGCTGATGCTGCAGTGGTTCATGGTCACTGTCTTGCCCGTCAGCAGATGTTGTGGGTGCTGCTAGTGCCTGTTGTGCAGCTGCTGCGGCTGCCAGCAGCGCGGACACTGCTGTGAGCTGTGGGGAGTCCTGTTGGGCTGCTTCGGCCCTGCAAGGAGTGTGTCGGGGAGAAGCAGCAGATGCAGGATAAGTGTTGAGCAACAGTCATGCCAGGCTATGGCCTAGATCAAGAAGGGGCTCCAAACGAGTGCCTTCATGAGCCCCCCCCCCCCCCCCCCCCCCCCGAACTGTGGGGTATGTTGCTGCACTGATGAGGGTTCTCAGGGAGCTGTGGAGAAGAAGTGGGTGAGAGGGGGGGGGGGTGCAGAAGGAGTTAGAAAAGTGAAAAGCAAAACACATGTCGTCACTATCTGTAGCATGCTAGGCAACACACCTCCAGCCCTTCACTTGCACCACAACTCCCCCCAGGTATTTTCAGAACCCCAGTAGGCCATGACGTATTTACCCAGTTCGTAACACACTGCTACAATCCTGCACATCTGCAGTAGTGGTTGGACCACATCATCAGGCCGCTGCCAAGAATCAAACGAAGCAGCAGAGCCTGATTGCTATGGTGCAAGCGCTGCTGGTGTGACGTGCCAACCAACAGGACACAAGAGCAGGCACACAGTGCCAAGGTGTGGGTGTGCCCCCCCTCCCAACCAACCAACCTGCAACAAAAAACCACGCCCACACACGTACGGCCTGCTGCCTTCTAGAGCGGCACACCAGTGATGCCCCGTCAACCGCAGTCACACATGTGGAAAACGGCGTTGCTTTCCGGGAGCACGAGTTCCTGTGGGTGAAGGAGCATCATGAGCGTACCACTGTGAAACGCTGCAGGCCACCCTTCCTCATGACTAGCCAATTCAGACAGCCCAAGTGAGCCTCTGCTGCAGCCTGCAGAAGATTCAAACCATTACCGATATGCAACACTGGAGTTGCAAGCACTATGCTGCCTGATCCGTGCGGCGTCCAAACTGCTGTGGTGCGCTGCTTGTGTGCCATGCCAAAGCAAAACACTTGCCAAAGCAAAGGCTGGGCACCGTGGACCGCAACTGCACCAAGCAACCCCGGTTGATAGTCGCATCAATCACAATCAAAAGCCCCCCCCCCTCCCCGCATATTGCCGCTTGTACATTGGGTGCTTGTGTGTGAGTAAACAATGTGGGTCGCTTGCTGCAGGCAATTTTCTGAGGACAGAAGTGAGCAGAGCGACCTGATTGCTGTAAGGCAACTGTTGTGCAGCATGCTGGTCTGCCGTGCCGTGCCAAGCAACAGCCGATTATGCTGAGCACACAGAAGCTTCTGGCACACATAGCTGGGTTGTAAGTGCCACCCCCCCCCCCCCCCCCTGCGCGGAAAAGCACACATCCACACACACATGCAATGCAAAGCAGAACCGCTGCCTTCCAGAGCGGCACGCCGGCGATGGTGGTTGAGGCCCAGTTGAAACAGGTGGAAACAGCAACGCTTTCCAAGAGCACGACTACGGCCAAACAATCACCCATCGTTGATGTGCATTTCCGGAACGCTGAGACCATGCATGCAACAGATCGGAAGCTTCTGCTTCAACTGCACACATGGTCACGGTGTGTATGATCGTCAAGCCCTTGCCTGCCCCCCCCCCCCTCTGCCTTCCCTTCTTGCCGCCTGCAAGGTTGAGTGTCACACGGTTGCTGTTGCTGCCGGCAGCAGCCCGGCCCTTGCCCTCACCCTGGCCCTCTCCCTCGAACGCCTAAACATACGCTGTATGCGCCACTGCGTGAGGCTACAGCTGCAGACCAACATACAGGCTGAGCCTGCTCATGAGATCAATCGCATCGCAGTGACCCAGCTTGTTGGTGAGCCGCGGCTGCAGCTACCCTCAGGCCCCTGATGAACGATGCCCACTGCATCACCCTTCAATGGGAATACCCCGTGTGCATTTGGGTTGAGGTAACCCCCTCGTGCCAGACACCAGGACCCCCCCCCCCCTTCTATTGTGCTGTACAACCATACATGTGTGCTTGTGCCTGTTGCTGCCGGCCACTGCCCCCCCCCCCTTCGTTTCTCACCCTCCCCTTCTCCGTGTGCAGTTCCAGCATGAGCAAGTCCAGTGCTGCTGCCGCTGCCAGGTGCCTGCCCCCCCCCCCCCCCCCCCCCGTTTGCTGTACAACCAGGTGTGTGCTGGTGCATGTTGGTGCCCCTTCTTCCAAAACCTGTATGCGCAACGTGTACAAGCTATTGGCTGAGGCTACAGCTGCAGGCCAACCAGCAGGTTGGAGGTGGTCCTGATGTGTCGAATCAGGACAGTGCCCTCACCTGTTGATTTTCCCACAAGCTGCCGGCCAGCTCAGAAGCGTGTAGACCAGTTGACTACCCCCCCCCCCCCACCCCCCGCCACCCCCAACTTCCGCATGTACGGTTGTGGGCCCAGTGCTGCTGCCGTAAGTGTCCAGTTCAGTCCAATGGTGCAGCAAATGTAGGTCCATTGCTTGAGGCTAAGGCTGTAAGCCAAACAACAGGCTGGAGGTGGCTCTCCCTTGCTACCACGGATGCCACTATCCAGCCTGCTGGTGTGCCTGCTGCTGCAGCTGAGTCTAGACCCCTGCAATCCAGTGACCACCCCCACCCCCTCACACACACGCACACACACCCACACACGCATGTTGCAGCATGGACACGTCATGTGTTGCCGCCACATCTACCCCCCCCCCATGTACCCTCACGAACAGCTGCTGGCTGTCAGTGACTGAGGCTGCAGCTGCCGGCCAACCTACAAGCTGAAGCTACTCCAAGTTTGGCTCGGGGGCCCTATTCACATGACACCCCCCCCCCCCCCTTGGGCAGCAGGTACGATGACACTTGCAGTATGTAGCACATCCAAACCCATGCACCATGTAAGGGACTGTCAGGGCTTTGTAAAAATCCCCCGCTACAAATATCAGGTGTACTGCTCCTGCTGATGATGATGATGCCAACAGTCGACTTCTTCCCTGGCTTTCCTCGCGAGCCTCACGCCTCAAAACATAACATGCGACTATACACCCAGTATGTGCTGCTTGAAGGGCTGCAGCTGCCGGCCAACCAAGCAGCTGAAGCTTCTCCATGTCTAGCCTGACACGCAAAAGCACAGCCTATTGGTTTGCCCACAGCTGCGACTCGCTCAGGGGCCCTCGCAGAATCCCCCCCCCCCCAGCGGCAGCAATTGCATGTCCACTGCTGATGATGATGCACAGTATTTCTGTAACCTTCCACGCGACCCCTCTGCCTCATCAATAACATGCAGGTACCCACCCAGCACTCCTCTTGAGTATAATCCGCCTCGCCCACAGCTTGGGGCTGCAGCTGCAGGCCGATTTTAAGGCTGGGCTGAGGCCCGACTGAGGTATCGTGCATCTCTGCCCAGCCTGTAGATTTGCTCACAGCTGCGGCTCATCGGAGAGGCATGCATACATGCAGTGCACCAATGCCCCCCCCCCTTACTCATGTCCAATCACAACAAGCAAAGGTCCAGTGCTGCTGCTGCTGCTGCTGCTGCTGCTGCTGCTGCTGCTGGCAGCCCGCCCACCCACCCACCCACCCTCCACCCACCACCCCTGTTGCCCCCCCCCCCCCCCCTTGCCTACTGCTTGAGGCTGCAGCTGCAGGCCAACCAACAGGCTGGTGCTGGTCCTGTCCACGCTCCACCTGTAGCTTTACTCACAAGTGCAGCTCAGCTGAGGGGCATGCATACATCCAGTGCACCAGATTTACGTGTTGGGATTTCAGGATTTAGTCGGCCTCCATGCTACCTGGTTGGGTTGCAGCGACAGACAATCCAGCCGGTTGGAAGTGGCCTTTGTTTGCATATCCCAAGCAACCACCAACCTGATGGTTTGCCCACCGCTGCAGCCCAGCTGGCCAGATAGCAAAGCAGTGGACCCCCCCCCCCCTGCAAATGCAGCAGTCCAGTGCTGCGAAGGTGCCAGTACCAGCTGCAAGCCCCCCCCCCCCTCCCCGCTCTCTCACCTCCTGGCTTGCCTCCATGCTACCTAGCCGGGCTGCAGCGAGAGACAAACCAACCTACTGTAGATGGCCTTGGATTGCATACCCTGGGCCAAGCACAACCTGTTGGTGCGCCCAAAGCTGCAGCTCAGCTGACCGGCTAGCAAAGCAGTGGACCAATCAACAAACACCCCCCCCATCACCTCTGCAAATGCAAACAAAGGACCAGTGCTGCCGCAGTGCCGTGCTGATATTGGCTGTAAGCAGCCTCCTCCCCCCCCCCCCTTCCCTTCATTCTCCTGGGTCTACTTTGCCTCCATGCTACCTAGCCGGGCTGCAGCGGCAGACCAACCAGCCAGATTGAACGCGCCTTGGATTGTGCATCCTAACCGCACTCGACATGTAGGTGTGCCCACCGCTGCACCGCAGCTGGCTGACTTGTCAAGTAAGTGCAACCCTGCCTGCATCCCCCCCCCTCTGTCGGTTGCCAGTGCATGTGCAGCATGCACCCGTACAGTGCTTCTGCCAATGTCAGCAATGCGACACCCCCATACCACAACCCTTCTTTGCTCCAGCCCACTGGTTTTCCCGTAAGGTACACCTCATAAAGGGTCTGAGACCCAGTAAAAGACACCCCAACACAAACACACAAACCATTGCTGTTGGCCGAAACACGGCCACATGTGACCCATCACATTGGGATTGCCTGCGGCTGCAAGTCAGCTCAGCACCCGGCAAACCAGTTGACTTCCCCCTCCCCCGGGTAATCCATGAACAGCAACACACCAACAAAGTACAGTGCTGCACCTCTCCCCCTCCCGGCTCTTAGGCTCCTCCTGTGTGCCACCAGTCGGGCTGTAATTGCAGGCCAACCACCAGGCTGCACCTGGACCTTGCCATTAGCAAGGCAACCTCAGCACAGCCTATCAGTTAGCGCACCGCTGCAGCTCAACTGACCGGCCAGCAAAGCAGTGGATCTATCCCTGCCCCCCCCCCCCTGCGCCTCTGCAAAGCAACAAGATCCTGTGCTGCCCCCATGCAACTACCAGCTGCAAGCCCCCCCCCCCCCCCCCCTCGCAACCCTCCTGAGTAGAGTCTGCCTGAATGCTTCCGGGCCGTGCTGCAACAACAGATCAACCAGACCGTTGAAGATGGCGTTGGTTTGCCATCCTAAGCCAAGATTGACTTGTTGGTGCGCCCACACCGCTGCAGCTCAGCTGACCGGCCCGCAAAGGCAGTGAACAGATGCCCCCCCACCTCTACAAATGCAGCAAGAGCAGTGATGCCCCCGTGCCGGTACATGCTGCAAGCAGCCCCCCCCCCCCCCTTTTCTTCCCTCCTAGGTCTAGTCTGCCTCCATGCCAACTAGCCAGGCTGCAGCGACGCACCGACCAACCGTTGGAAATGGCCTTAAATTGCAATGTCAGGCCAGTTTCGCAGCCTGATGGTGTGTCCCCAATGCAGCTCAGCTGCACAGCAACGCAGTGAACCAATACCTCCTGTAGTGCTGCCCCGATGCCGCTGCCCGCTGCTAGCACCCCCCCCCCCCCCCCCCCCCCCTTCGGGTGCTCTCCTGGTTATGATCTGCGTCCATGCTGACTAGCCGGGCTGCAGCAACAGACCAACCAGCCGGTTGAAAATTGCCTTGGGCTGCACAACCCCAGAGCAATCCACAACCTGATGGTGTGCCCACAGCTGCAGCTCAGCTTGCCGGCCTGAATAACGAGAGCAAGCATGCCTGCATTCCCCTGCCCCCCTGCCCCCCTCCCCCCTTCTGCACATGCAGCAAGTCTAGCGCTGCCCTGGTGCTGGTACCGGCAGCAAGCAGCCCCACCCCCTCCCTCCCGTCCCCACCACCCTCCTGGGTCTAGCTTGCCTCCATGCTACCTAGCCGGGCCGCTGCAACAGTTCAACCCGCCGGTTGGAGATCGCCGTGACTTGTGCAGTCTCGGCAAAACACCCAACCTGTTGGTGTGCCCACCGCTGCAGCTCAGCTGACCAACCATCAAGCCAGTGGACGAATGCCCCTCCCTACCTTACCTACCTTATGTAAATGCAGCAAGTCTAGTGTTGCACCGGTGCGGGTACCAGCGGCAAGCAGCTCCCCCCCCCCCCCCCCCCCCCCCCCCCCCCCCCCACACACACACACACACACACACACACACACACACACACACACACACACACACACACACACACACACACACACACACACACACACACACACTCACGCTCCTGGTCTAGTCTGCCCACATGCTACCTATCCGAGCTGCAGCGACAGACCAACCAACCGGCTAGCAATGGCCTAGGAATGCAAACTACCTCTGCACATAGCTAACCTGTTGATGTGCCCACTGCAGCTCAGCTGACCAATGCCAGCAAAGCAGCAGACCAATGCCCCCCCCCCCCTCTGGCAAGTGCAGCAATCATAGTGCTGGCCGTGCCAGTACCAGCTGCAAGGACCCCCCCCATATTTCTTTGTCCTCTTGAGTGTAGTGTGCCTCCCTGCTACCTGCCTGAGCTGCAGCAACAGACAAACAAGCCGGTTGCAATTGGCCTCGCTTTGCAGGACCAGGGCGCAGTGCAACCTGCTGGTGAGCCCACCGCCGCAGCTCAGCTGACCGGCGAGCAAGCAGTGGACCAAATGCCCCCCCCCCCCTCCAAATTCAGCGAGTAAAGTGCTGCACCGGTGCCGGTACCAGCTGGAAGCACCCCCCCCCCCATCTACCCTCCTGGGCCTAGTTTGCCTCCATGCTACCCAGCCAGGCTGCAGCGACAGACCAACCAGCGGGTTGGCACTGGCTTTGGTTTGCGCGTCCTGAGCCAGAGCAAACCTGTTGATGTGCCGACCGCAGCAGCTGAACTGATCGGCCAGACAAGCAGTGGAACAATGCCTCCCCCCCCCCCCCCCCCTGTCAGCGAATGGGAATGAATACAAGCTGGATACAAGCTTGGTGGTGCCCCAGTGCCGGCTACAAGCAGCCCCCCCCCTCCACCCTCCTGGGTCCAGTCCATGGTACCTAGCTGGGCTGCAGCGATAGACCACCCAGCCGGTTGGGAATGGCCTTGAGTTGCACACTCTTGAGCATCCCCCAACCTGTTGGTGTGCCCACCACTGCAGCTCAACTGACCGGCCAGCAAAGCAATGGACCAATGCCTGCCCCCCCCCACCCCTCTGCAAATGCAGCAAGGCAAGTGCTACCCAGTACCGGTCCGGCTGCAAGGAAGCCCCCCCCCCCCCATCTCTACCCCTCTGGGTCTGGTTTGCAACCATGCTACCTAGCTGGGCCGCTGCAACAGATCAACCCGCCGGTTGGAGATCGCCGTGACTTGTGCAGTCTCGGCAAAACACCCAACCTGTTGGTGTGCCCACCGCTGCAGCTCAGCTGACCAACCATCAAGCCAGTGGACGAATGCCCCCCCCCCCCACCCTTACCTACCTGATGTAAATGCAGCAAGTCTAGTGTTGCACCGGTGCGGGGTACCAGCTGCAAGCAGCCTCCCCCCCCCCCCCCCCCTCACTCTCCTGGGTCTAGTCTGCCCACATGCTACCTATCCGAGCTGCAGCGATAACCAACCGGCCGGTTGAGAACGGCTTTGGTTCCTGATCCTCGCCGCCATCAACCTGTAGGTGTGCCCACCGCTGCACCTCAGCTGGCCAACTCATACAACAAGTGCACCACTGCCTGCATTCCACCCCCCCCCCCCCTACTACATGTACATGTGCACTACACACCTGCGACAATGGTTATGACAAAACCATCATCCCCCCCCCCTCCCCCCCCCCCACCCCCTTCCTTTGCTATGCGACCCCATGGGCCTCTACCTGACAGTCACTAAGTGGTGGCATCTATACCAGTGCTACTGCCAATGGCAGCAGAGTGGTCCCCGCGCCTCCCCCCCCTCCCCCCCTCCCCCCCTGCTCTGCGACCCCATGCGCCTCTGCTTGACAATGGGTGCATCCACGAGCCGCCCAACATGCTGTGGCTGGCAATGGTTTGTATTTACCACTGTCGGCACCCAGCGGGCTGGATTGCCAGCGGCTGCAGCCCAGCTCAGCGGATGACAAACCCAATTTGCCCCCCCCCCCCTCAGCATGAGAACATCAAGTCCTACAGCCACTGTGAGCCCCCCCCCCCCCCCCAACCCCTACCCCACCCCCCCCCACCCACCCTTACTGTTCAGTGACCCTACTCACTGCTTGCCGCTGCCGCTGCAGGCCCACCAACTTGCTGAGGCTGGCACTGGTTGTAATCTGCCGCAGCCAGCAACCAGCGTATTGAATTGCCTGCGGCTACAGCCCAGCTCAGCGTCTGACAAACCCATCGACTGCCAAAGCCTCCCCCCCCCCCCCCTTTCTCCTGAAGCATGTGTGACATGCAGTCGTACGGTCACTGCCTGGTTGTTTGATGACCCTACTCACCGCCTGCCGCTGCGGCTGCAGGCCAACTACCATGCTGTGGCTGGCGCTGCCAGTGTTCAACAACTCAGCGGCCTACAAACCCTATGAGCCACGACCCCCCCCCCCCCCCCCCCCCCCTGCAGCATGTGAGCGTCCAGGCCCACGGTCACTGCCCCCCCCCCTCTCGCGCATCCTGACTGTTCGGTGACCCTACACACTGCCTGAAAGTGCACCTGCAGCTGCCGCCCACCCAACACGCTGTGGCTGGTGAATTACTCAGACCCAGCCGCACAGCGTGTTGAGTTGCCTGCGACTGCAGCCCAGCTCAGCGGCCTACACACTACTTTTTGGCCACAAACCCCTCCCACCCCTGCCTTGAAGCATACGATGATCCAGTTCGTGGTTACCCCCCCCCCTCCTCCTGCGTTTCCATGCCCATTTGCAGAAACAGTCCACATGCAGTGCTGCAAGCGGTATGTGCAGCAGCCTTATAACGCTGCAGCTGCAGGCCATCAAAGGCTTGAGATGGGCATGGTGTGACACACCTACTCCACCCCAAGCCTACAGAGTGCCCGCTGATGCAGCTCAAACTCAGAAGGCATACCACCAGCCCGCCACAACCGCCGGTTGAACCTCTTATGCCCTGCTATCCCCTGCTGTAAACCCTCTATGCCGCTGCCGCAATGCCGCAGGCTGTGGCTGCGGCTGCAGGCAAACCAACAGGCTGCAGCTGGTCCCGGCTGTCCTAACCATGACGCAACTTCAGCGTGTTGATGTACTTGCAGCTCAGCTCAAGGGCATGTCAACCTGTGCACCACTGCACTGCCCGCTTTCCCTGTGTGTTATGCAGCACACGCATGTCCAATGGTGGTGTCGCTGCCAGCAGCCCCCCCCCCCCCCTTCTATCCCCTCACATGCTGCAACTACGCCACCACCTGTGGCTGCAGCTGCAGGCAACCAACAGGCTGGAGATGGGCTGTGTGTGTTGCACCGCTGAAGCACCTCCAGCCTACTGGGTGCCCGCTGCTGCAGCTCATCTCAGAAGCATATCAACCAGCGCACCACAGCCGCAACCACCCTCCTCCCTCTGCTGGTGCAGCATGTGCAAGTCCTGTGCTGGTACCACTGCCAGCAGCCCCCCCCCCCCCCCCCCCCCCCCCCCCCCCCCCCCCGCCTAAACCCCCTCATGTACACATCTATGCCACTCCCTGTGCCTGCGACTGCAGACAAATCAACGCTGCCGCTGGTCCTGGCTGTTGTACGCATCACCAGCTGGAAGCGTGTTGGTTCACTCGCAGCTGCAGATCAGCTTAGAAGCATGTATCAACCTGTGCACCACGGCACTGTCTCCTTGCCGTGTATGTTTGATGCAGCATGCGCAGGTCCCCAAGCTGTCACCGCTGCCAGCACCCCAAGCCCCCCCCCCCCCCCATCCCCCTCATGTAACTTCCCTATGCCACCGCCAGTGCATGCAGTCGCAGGCAAACCATCTGGCTGCAGCTGGTCCTTGGCTTTCAGAGCTTGAACGAGCTCAAGCTTGTTGGTTTACTCGCAGCTGCAGCCCGACTCAGGGGCATGTCACCTGTGCACCACTGCACGTCCCGCTCTCTCTGCTGGTGCAGCACGCACAGGTCTAGAGCTGTCACAGCTGCCAGCAGACCAAGCTACCCCCAACTTGCTATGCTATCACTTCCTGTAATCCCACCTCCCACTCCTTGCCTGCAGCTGCGCCGCAGCCCCAAAAACCAACAGCCTGCAGGCCTGCTAGCTTGGTGAGACCAGACAGACCCAAATCTGTAGGTCTGCCCCAACTGCTGCTCAGCACAGTGACATGTAGACCAATGCCCCCCCCCTCCCCCCGCAGTATCTGCATCCTGTTTGCTTGCTGCAACCACTGGCAGCAGCCCAAAAGTCTCCTCTGGGTGAAACCATCACATTCCCGTAGCCTGTGAGCGCTCACCTGCCCACTGCAGCTTCCACATTCAGCCCTAGCTGATGCTGCTGCTTTCGGCGCTGCTGCCGCATGTCAATCCCATCACCACAATCCTGCTCCCCCCCCCCCCCCCCCCGTGCTCCCTGCCCTCCGCAACTTCTGATGTGAGCCCCAGCTGATGCTGCTGCCTGTCGGTGCCACCACCAAGTGTCAGTAGGCCCACTACCATCCTCGCAGCAGCTGCGTGCCGATGGCAGCCACCATCAGCCTCCCCCACAAACTGTCAGGGGCTGCTGCTGCCAGGTTGGTTGGGAGAAGAGAGCGGGGCACAGAAATGGAAGGCCCGGCACCTGATTGCGATGTAAAAGTAGAACAAGCAAGAGCGAGTAAAGATTGGAAGAAGTACGCAAGTGTGTCAGGAGCGTATTTGGTGGCGGTTGTAACGTTTTGACAAGTTGCCACCAGCAGCCTCCCCCACAAACTGTCAGGGGCTGCTGCTGCCAAGTTGGTGGGGAGCAGGGAGCGAGGAACACAGATGGGAAGGCCGGGGGCCTGATGGGAAACAAAGTTAAGGAAAGCATATTCTCCTGGCAGGTTGACAAGGAGAGGGAGCTTTTACTAAGACAAAGCCATGTCAGATTGAAACCTAGGACTGCGAAGCACTGACTGACAATGCAAGATTGCGACCCATCAACCAGACAGCAGTCTGCCAAGGGTTGCCACTGCCACATATGTTGCTTGGCCTCGTGCATTGGCTTGATTTGGCTGAACAAGGTATTCTCTGTTCACAGGTAGTCTCTGGACAGCTACAACAACAGCACATGGCATCTGCAGCAGCTACTGCACCCCTACCTGGATGTGTGTGGAGGCAGCTGCCTGTCGTTCACGCCTGAAGGCCTTGGCATTCCTCTGCTGCTCTGGCACGTTGACCTGCTGGTCCCTCTGTGTGTGTGTGTGGGGGGGGGGGACCAGAAGCAACAGTCAGGCAAAACAATCAGAAGTGCAGCAGCAAATGATGCAATGCACATGTCCTGTGTACCGTTGCTGCTGAGGTGCATGTGCAGTTATGTGCACGAACCTAGCCTGCATGCAAATGCGCAAGAAGGGGGCATGCTTTTTGTAAGGCCAATTGCAACAGGGCCCGAGGCACACTCAAGACACACTAAACAGGGCACTGCCAGCAGCTGCAGCAGGCAAGTCAGTTGTGGGGGGTGGGGGTGGGGGGGGGGGGGTAGTGCGTGCATTGGCCTGTGCATTGAGAGTGCACAGCCCATGAATGCACGTAAAATCACTTGTATTCCAAAAAGCAACAGGGCGCTAACCCTAAACCCTAAACCCCCCCTCGCATTGTATTGAGAGCACCTGCATTGTGATCATCAGGTGTACAGAGACGCCTCCACATCACAACTGCCGCAGTGCCACAGTCCAAGGTGCCCCCCCCCTTCCCCGCCCAAAACTGATACTTCGCCTCTGAACTCTGCTGCTGCCTCAGCAACCTTTCATCACCCAATGCATGTCCGACAGCCTTGGACACGCACTGTAATGCAGTCCAAGGCACCCCCCCTCCCCATATAAAGAGCCTTGGACTGCAGCACAGCCTGTGCCCCAGGCTGAATGCATGTTGTTCAGCCTGGGGCACAGGCTGTGCTGCAGTCCAGGTACCCCCCCCCCCCCCCCCCCCCCCCCCCCCGCTGCCTGCCCCTGATCTCCAGAAAAAGGCAAGTCAACAATTTACCTCTGCATCTTCCTGCTGCTTCAGCACTCGCAGCACCATTTGCGTGGCTTGGGCTTGAGCCTTGACTCCACATGAGACGCAGCTGCCTGCCACCTGCAAAAGGTTGCCACAGTAGCAGCAGGGCGAGGCACTGACATTGATAAGACACCTTTCACTGCTGATCTGGTGCGTGAAGGCCTGTAAATACAAAGCTAGGTTCACAAAGTGCTGATGTATGCTGTGTTTACTGGTACCCTGGGAACTGCTCAGTAGCCCCTGCTGACACACTGCCGGCCTTATGCAGCCGATCTGCGGCCCGCCAAGGTGAGTGGCATGCCCTGGCAACTGCATGGTGCTGCTGCTGGCGGTCGGAGCTGAATTCATACTGTACGACAATCTGTAGGTACCATGACAGGCGATCAAGCATCCAGGATACCTGAGTGGAAGCGTACAGGCAGTCCAGGGTGGCATACTGGTGGACCTGCTGCCCAGGGACTGCTGCTGACGCAGCATGCTGCCGACGTTGCCACACAGCAAAGGGTTACTGCTACGTTGAGTGGATTAGGATGATGGGAGCACGTACAGCGAGATCACCAAACACGTTTGTAGGCAACAGTGCTGACAGACTACTGCGCTGCAGATCAGGCGAGGCGCAGCAGCTGGATCATGAGTCAATACGTGAGGCGATGAATCACATCACCGTTTGATCGCTTCTCTGCGAAACTGTTACGACGCTGACTAACCTTCTTAACCTTGCCTAGACGAACCCGTCATCCGAGTTTCAGCCTTGAAAAATAGACAAACCTGCTGCAGCTGCTTTCTGTGGCATTATTGGGTGTCTTGCGTGCCTACCCCTCCGACACCAAAGACACACAACTCAACGATCACGATCAAGGCATTCACCCTGACCGTATGCTGTTGCCATAAGGTTTTTTGTGGAAGCCTTTTGCATTTGCGCCTCCGATCCGGCCACGACCGATCTCACTGCTGCAAGCTATCTCCAAAGCTCAACACACAGCAATGCTGCTGTCAGGGCGCGCTCAGTCGGTAAGGCAACACGTTGAATGCATATTTAGACTGCTGGTTGCTCCTGTGACATGGTGAATTGGTGCTGGACATCCTGGATTGGTACATCACAACACTGCTGCTTGACACCTCTGCTGCTTTGGGTGATTGTCTGCCAGGCATGCTTGCAATCAGCTGCACCCAGGCGTGCGCTTGTGACAGTATGTGCCAGAGGCGCCAGTCGGAGGCGGCAAGGTCACGTCGTGGCAAGCAGAGCTCAAATGCAGACCACTGTGAGTGTGTCAGCAATGGAAGTTGCTGTGTGGCAAGCCTGTCCGTAATTCACAGCTGCCATCCACAAGGTGGTGATGCAGCCGTTTTGCCATCATTACTCAATGCTGTTCACGTAATCCAATCACAATGGTTTACCGCTTCGCCCAAATGCATCACACACAGCTTGCTCCCACCTAGCAAGTATGCACTTCACCACCTGCACTTTCTCAGTACGTATTTGTAATTGCTGCAGGATTTCGGAGTACAAAGCTGTTAAGCAAGCCACTGTTGGCAGTACCCTGCAGCTGGCACCCC